>BHFT01017375.1:46981-87912 GCA_004320025.1 Laticauda laticaudata
CCCCCCCCCCCCCCCCCATCACGAAGAACTTTCTCTCTTTCGTGCATTATACCTCTCCGTGAAAAGTAGTTTGAATTCCACATGATTTGAATGGAGGTAATGTGAGAATCGAGCCTTTACTCACCTTGTAAAAGACCTACTACTTCGTGGCTACTTGTTTTTCATATTGTGAATCAGAAATGATTCTGAGAGAAAGCGCTGCGTGAGTACGACTGTGTGTATGGTACTTTTATGTACCATTAAAAAGCATGTAAAGTTGGGTTTTCTGACTACTTTCTCTGCTAACTGCGCGCTGTCTGTCAGGCCTGACTTCACCATTTGTAGAAGCCTTAGATTTAAAGTTAGCTATGCAAATTACTTTAATTATTTTAAAATAAAAACATTAAAATAGTGCTTTCTTCTTTAACATATCCTAGGAGTTGAAAACCGAGGGGTTCTGAGCAAACTTCTGGACAACTTGTCTTTGGATGCACCATGGGATTAAAAAAAAAAACACAAACACAACCCCCCCACAAATATAACAAAGCAAATTAACTGATGGTGTCCATTCGAGTTTCTCCAAAGACTTGGCCTTGGTACGTCTGTGAGTCATGCCCTTTTGTGATTTGTATGTGTCCACCTCATGCAAAATAAAGTCGGCACTGATTGTACTGTAAACTGCAACCCTCTAGGTTGACTTGGGAGCTGGCTATAGGCAAAGGGGCTTAGGCCTAAGCAGCTAAGCAGTTTTTGATGAAGGATTTTTTTTTTCTCCTTCAGGTTCCAGGCAGACCCAATATTCAGTATAGTGAGTTTCGGGCAGCAGAGCTGATAACAACTTGAGTAATCCTACTAGCTCCTGTCTTGACCTTCATGGAGAGACGGGACAGTCAAGACAAGCTAATACGTTTTATACACTATTAACATCAGACTGCTGTCTCTAGAAATCTCGTCTCTTTTGAACATTATATCCAAGCACAGAAGAGTCACCAGACTTGACAAGCTTTGAGGACATCCTTACTGCAAAATATGGGATGTTTGATTAGGAGAATAGATACAGCTGTGATTAAGTAGACCAGGCTCTGTAGTCATCTTTTAAATAGGAATGGAATATAAAGTATTAGCTGTAGGAAATGGTGTACACCTGTAACTTACTAGTCTGACCACTGGATGGCAATGTCGCATCTCTTGGATTATTATTAGATTTTAACAATACAATATTTTTAAAAATTGGCTTTTGTACTTGGGTGAGAAAAGTATAAAAATGTAAGTCTGACTGTGCACATCTTTCTTCTCTCTTTCCCTCCCTCCCTCCCTCTCTTTTTTTTCTTTCTTTCTTTCTTCCTTTCTTCCTTGTCCTTTCTCTTTCCCCTAAAATGTTTGTGTTAGTGGATTGCTTGAACATAATTCTACCACTGACAGGGTCCATTGGGGTCTCCCTACACACACCCCAAACATACACACATCTTCAGTGAGACCAGCCACTTTCCGCGAGTTTTGGAAAGAAACACATTTGGGGCAGATTCCTCTACTTCAGCAAGTGCCTGACCTGTGTCTCCTTCCTAATAATAGGGGTTTAAATGTAATTGGTCTCCTAGAGATTAAAATGCATTCCCAGCACTTGCAAAGAGAGAAGAGTGTTGCCACTGGCAATGAAGATCGCATTTGTCTGCTCTGCACCTTTCTTGCTTCTAGAGAGCTTCAAAAAACACCCTCTTTCTCACATATGAATTCTCCCACGCATTCACCATCCTTAGGAAGGTGTGGCTTCTAGAAACAAAGGGTGGCTGTTGTGCCTTGTTTGTGAAGAACAGAGAATGCTTGACTTGGGAGCTGAGTCAGAACAGCACAGTACAATGTCGGAATGGTCTCTTCCTTGATGCACTGTATTTCCCAAGAATGTAGTGGCTGCTCAGAAGCAGCCTATGTGTTTCTGTTGTGAGATCTCTTGAATTCAACTATTCCTTTTATCTCATGGATAATTTTTCCTCCCCTTTCTGGCTTATTGTTAGATCTACTTGCCAGGATCTGTGCAATTTGCACTGCTAAACTTCAGACCACAAAAGAAATGAGGAGGAAAACATGCATTCTGAATTTACAGGTGGAGCTGAGATACAGTTAGATGTGCTTGGCTAAGGTCTTGGGGATACTTAGGAAGGTTCTTGCAATCCCCGGATGTTTCGGATCTGCATGTAATCTTTGGATCTTCCTTGATAAACCACACATTGCAATATTTCTCTGCGCTTTAGAGCAACGGTACCATACCAGGTTGGTGTGGTACAAAATAACACTTGATCCCCTTAAGAAATGCTTAGGGTAAAGAGGTGACCTTAAACTGTGATATTTTACAACCTTGCTACTACGTTCAGTTTCACTCCAATTCTGACAGTATACAATTTAAAACTAACAAAAGATCATCTTGTTTAAACATAGATTTCCTATGATGAATTATTTTTTGGCGAGGATAACACTGGAGGGCTTCTCCCCAACCATGTTAAGAATTGCCCACGTATCTGCATGCTAATAACTGCTCTCTCTCTCTCGCTCTCTCCCCGTGTAACCAAGATATGGAAATTAGGAGAAGCGCTAACCAGAGAGGACAGGTTTGATATTAAAGTGCTCCTACGATACTGCATTCTGTGGGACACAGTTGTAGGGACATATAGGGGACAGTTTTAAGAAGAAAAAAATTTGATTACAACCTCTGTCAAGGAATCCCAGGAATATGCAAGCTTCCTCTCATAAAATAATGATCCTATTGATTGTTCTATCCGAATTATGTTACTGATGGCAGCAGTGCAAATGTTTCTTGCAAGATCTCAAGTCAAATGAAAATTTACTCGAATTACCATATATTTGCACTGGAATCCTGATTTTGGCATTGTAAATATAATTATTAAACTGGAGAAATGGTTGATCTTAGCTCCATTAAACCAAGGGAAATATACACCAGTAGATTAAAACAAAATTGTGTCTTATTTAGTATCAAAACCATATTATATCAAATCTAGGGATTTAGAAGGACATTTTTGGGAATGCTTGCTCCTTGTAACTCAATCAGGAAAGCAGTAGGGAAGATATTTACAAATTTAGGGAAGATCAACAGAAATAGAAATCGAGAGCTGGCAGAGAGGGAGAAGGAGTCTTTTGTGTGTGTGCTTTTTATTGAAACAAGACCACTAACAGCTGGCCCACAGCTGCATTGCTTCTTGGGTCCTATATTATTAGTTTCCCTGTTTTATGTTCTCTGTCCCTCCATTAAATCTGTTTGTACAGGGGAGCCAAATGAATTGAATGGTTTTCTTGGTTTGTTTTTTGTTCTGCCTTTAGTTTGTGGCCTGTGCTTTGTGGTTGAAAATAAAAAGACATTTCTGTAGCAGGGTCAGTTGGTTGGCTGGTTGCACGCATGGGATATGTGCTTCCCTCATCTCTCTGTCCAATGGGATGTGCTCACCCAATCTCCCAAAGCAGAGACATTGATCAATTTTGTTGTTTATACGATGTATTTATTTTTACTTGTGTTTCATGTCATTTTTTAAAAAAAATAAATAAATTGTAAGTTGGTATAATGCCTATCAACTGTCTCTCCTTTTTTAAAAAAATAAACTTCAAATGTTGTGAAGAATTTGGTAATTTTGGTCTGCAATTAGTTTGAATTTTCCCTCCTAAAGGTTTCTTTCAAGGAAAGGAGAAAATAGTCTGACAACATGAATTTGCATGTTTCACAAACAACTTCTTGCATTGGTTTCAGTGATATTCAGGCACAATTAACTAGCTAATTAGCTAATTTATTAGTTTAATTGAATCTAGTTAAAGCCTTAATTTCTAGACAGAATGCAACATTTAAGACACAAATGTGTATTGTAATCAGACCTTACAACCAACCAACCTACACTATTAAGAGACTGTAGTTCCATCACTTTTTTATATATGAATTTCCATCAATTATAAAGATTTGATTCAAAGCCTAATTTGAGTTGCACTGATTGGAAATGGACCAAGCTGACTAAACCAGATCTGAAGTGCAATTTGGAAACCCAAAGCTTCTGCCACTCATGGACTATCATGTGTCATCTGTAAGTAGTTACATTGATATTTATGTGAAGTTAAGTGTTAGTAAAATATTTTTAAAGGCTTTATAATAAAAAACTTCTAATTTTTCTCCATATTAATAGAATTTTAATATTTGCAGGCACAACTCTCTCCCTTCTGCAAAGATGAACCAGGCAGATATATGATGTCTGTGCTCAGAGATTCCTCCCCTCTTCCTGAGGGATAAGAAAGGATCTCTCCCTTCAATTATTTTGGCAACAAATTCTCAGAAACCAGTAGAACTTGGATTTCTGTTAGAAAAGGGTAGTTGGAAGATGTTTTCTGTTAAGGGATTTTTCCAAATTGATTCTTGAATAGGAAAGAATACATTTAAATTACTTCCCTTCGCCTCATGTTGCAGTGGTGCATATCACTATCCTATTGTGTGGCACATTGGGTAAAATGGGACTACAGGCTCATCAGTACCCAACCCAGAACACTGCATTGAGCTGAATATCTGGTCATCCAATACCAATTTCAACTTTGGTTCGATTAGTAATCAGCAATGATATCGGAAGCTGACTTTTCATGGCCCATATTCTGCCTGAACTGCTGAGATCCTGTTGCTGGGTGGAGGACTTCAACCTACCCAGATATATGGAATCTGGGACAACACATATTCACGGCAACCATGGATTTGATTTAAGTCATTGAGAGTCCAAGACATAGATGGTATTGCACGCCAGTTTTTATCCCGGGGTGGTTTGTGATGTAATCTGGTAGTAGAGGATGTAGCCTTACTCTTTTTGCCACTGTCGGATAATTCTGATTGTTTCTGCCCTCACCTAAACCGGGAACTAGATTCTATTAGATCAATCTGTCCCAGGAGTCTAATGGATCCTACTGACTTCCAGAAAGAGCTTGGGGTTTCCCCCCGCATCCCAGAGTTTCAGGGTGGGACACCTGAGGCCTTGGTAATGAGCATGTGATGAGGACCCCTGATACCAGATTGCTCCTATGCAGTCTCTCATTTGTACTCTGAGAAACAAGTAGGTGAAATGCCAGCAGTGACTCCTAGAATATGTTCCTAGTCATATTCGACTTTCTATTTTTGGAGAAGACTTGTTTTATTGGATTTTTCAAGGTTGCCCAACTTAGATTTAGATAACTCTGATTCAGATGAATTCCATCATACAAGGGGAAGACCTTGTTCTATTAAAAGCAGATGCCACACACTGTAATGGTTATTTTTATTAGAAGAAGACAATGAAGAGGACTGTACCACATATGTGCTACAGGTGTGTAAAGCCCTCTTGTTCATTTCACACTTGGGAATAACCTTGCCATCAATCAGTCAGTATGATCTGAGACCATCATGTTCCTTGCTATGGTCCAGTTTCCTTTGCTACCCAAGAGGAGGAAAAAAAGTAACACCTAGTATTTCAGGTGAGGGAAGAAGAGTTTGGCTTTTTTTTATTTTTGAAGCAGGAGAGGACAGAACACCCCAGTACATATCTACAAGTGTGCCTAGATAGGACCGAATAGCTTAAGAGACCCACAGAATCTAGTTAGAGAGCCCATTTAGATCTCATGTCAAAGAGGTAGAATTCAGACTGGCCTTTCCTCTCCTGGAAGAGCCAGGCTCTCGACGTACTCTGCCTTTCTTGCTTTCTAAAGGATGCTGCTGCCACCTTGAGGTCCAGACCTTTTGTCTCAGTCTTTTCCTTTGTTGCAGAGCGTTGCAGAATTCAACTAAATTAGTACCAGATGCCCAGGAGTAGCCTTTGTAAGGAAGCTGAAGGCCTGACACCGGAGTGAGGCCGCTGTGGTGGTTCCCTTTGGTTTCTGCATTCTTGCCAAGCTTAGAGATTACAGCCTCCATGGCCTGCTGCCCTATGATGCGTAGTTTATAGTAGGTAAGGGTTTGAGAAAAAGAGCTGTCCATTCCTTGGCACTGATAGAGCCCAGCATCCTGTTGGGTCAGCTGATTAATCAACAGCCCTTGCTCTAAGATTGAAAAGCGACCTGTGTTCTCAACCTGCAAGGAAACCAGACAATACTCAATCTGCTTGCCAACTACAGCCACAGAGAAAGAGAAGAACCTGCAGTATTAGTCTGCTATCAAGGGGTTTCTGCTTGCATCTAAAGCATCCATCCAGCTCAGCCTTCTCGTGCAGCCCATC
The DNA here is from genome assembly GCA_004320025.1 of Laticauda laticaudata. NCBI lineage: Eukaryota > Metazoa > Chordata > Lepidosauria > Squamata > Elapidae > Laticauda > Laticauda laticaudata. The sequence goes on from BHFT01017375.1 coordinate 53,176, forward strand.
AAGGCAACTCTGGATCCCTTTTGCATCCCAGGCTCCAAAGAGACCACCCAACTTCTCCATTAGTTTTGCTTTTCCCCAGTACCTTCTCCAGAGCTATTGTGTTGCTGCGTTGTACTAGCCAACGAATCTTGGTTTGGGGAGAAAGTGGATGGCACTCAAGGAATGTTGAGTTGTCCTGCACACCAAATATCACCTTTTCTTCTGCCATGGGGGTGCCTGCAAGGGAAACCGCAGGAACAAAAATATTTGACTAGAAATTTTTAATAAGAAAACAATATTTTAACTCACCCAGGGCACAACATTTGCTTTGCATTTGCTTCTATTGGTAATCCCATAGAGAGCACAAGCTTCCCAATTGTATAGAATAGAATAGAATAGAATAGAATAGAATAGAATAGGACAGAGTTGGAAGGGAGCTTGGAGGTCTTCTAGTCCAATTCCCTGCTTAGGCAGGAAACCCTACACCACTTTAGAGAAATGGTTATCCAATCTCTTCTTAAAAACTTCCAGTGCTGGAACATTCACAACTTCTGCAGGCAAGTTGTTCCACAGATTAATTGTTCTAACTGTCAGGAAATTTCTCTTTAGTTCTAAGTTGCTTCTCTCCTTGATTAGTTTCCACCTATTGCTTCTTTCCTGCCTTCAGGTGCTTTGGAAAATAGCTTGACTCCCTCTTCTTTGTGGCAGCCCCTGATTTAACCTGGAAATAAGGAGAAACTTTCTGACAGTGAGAACAATCAACCGATGGAACACCTTGCCCTCGGAAGTTGTGGGAGCGCCATCACTTGAGACCTTCAAGAAGGATATTGGAAGACTACTATCATGTCTGCCCTAATCCTTCTTTTCGTTAAACTAGACATAACCCAGTTCCTGTAACCGTTCTTCATGTTTTAGCCTCCAGCCCCCAATCATCTTTGTTGCTCTTCTCTGCACTCTTTCTAGAGTCTCCACATCTTTTTTACATCGTCATGACCAAAACTGGATGCAGTATTCCAAATGTGGCCTTACCAAGGCATGATAAAGTGGTATTAACAATTCATGTGATCTTGAGTCTATCCCTCTGTTTATGCAGCCTAGAACTGTCTTGGCTTTTTGGGCAGCTGCTACACACTGCTGGCTCATATTTAAATTGTAGTCCATTAGGACTCTGATCTGAAATTGTATTGAACAGGTGATTGGACTAGAAGACCTGTGAGATCCCTTCCAGCACTATGATTCTATGATATTCATGGATAAGCCCATCCAAATATCAGCTGATCCTTTAAAAATGCATGTTTTTTTCCCTGAATTCTGAAATTCTTTTCTGAAGGATTTCATTTGTTTTCATAATTTGTACCAATAAATGTTGTTTTCCAGAACATATTCCATTTAAAATATTCACAATTTGCTTATCCCTGGGTGGCACAATTTATATGGTATTTTTTTGTTCAGCTTATCTTCAATCATATGCAGGTATTTAAAAAAGTGTGAATGGACCTCCTTGCAGATAAGCTTTTCAGCAGACAAGTCAAACCCATTTTGGAGTGGTAAAATTCTTGCCTTAACTGTGAGTATATATACTATTTATATAGCATTACTATATTTATTAACTGTATTCTTTACTAAGTATATTCTGAATTTAATACATAAGGTATGTCTCTCTTACAAAAACAATGTAAGGAAAGTAAGAGTGGCACATTTATAATAAGTGCTTAGCTGAGTCTTTTTGAACTATGTTTTTTAACCAGCCAGATGCTCTGTTTTGCATATAATGATAACCCAAAATGTATTAGTTTACGCATTTCACTGTACCCTTAAAGAATATATTGTTTGGTGTAATATGATGGGTGAATCCAGTCAGTGTTTAAACCCTTCCAGGTAATATTTAACTTGGAGAATGAATTAATTAATCCTTAAAGAGCAAATTTCTAAACCAAATGCATTTTCCAATGACTGGACAGATAAGGGCAGACTTTTAAACATTTTTGAAAGGTAAAGAGTAAAGAGTGGTTGTGATGTACAATTAAACCTTCCTTTTTAGTGTGTGCACCACCTTGATTTTTGTCAACCTGTCCTGCCAGGTGCCCCTTGTCCTTATGATACACCTTGCGTCCTGCTGACCAATTCAGCATCCTAGGATTCAGCCCATCATCAGATAAAGTCTGGAGTGTTGTGTAGATGGTACTAGGCTCAATATCTGTAAAGAGGTTAAGGAGGCAATTCCACCACAGTGAGAGAGGTAGGTATTCAAGGCTGTTGTCATCCATTATATTATTTTGTCAACTCTGCAGACTGAACATGTAATAAGAATTACATGTGTTTTCTTGCTATTGGCTGGTGGACCCCTCCATCCACTTATGTTCAAAAGAAAATTTACTGGCACAAAATAATTGCAGGTGATATAAAGGGAATATAGGAGGAATGATGTTGTGGTTGCTCTCTGCTCCTTTCAAAAGCAGCTGCAATCATGTAGATAAGCTTCCACATTCACTCAAACTTTCCTCCATTCCCTCAGAACTGCATTCACAGGCATCCAAGCTGGTGTTCCAGCTGCTGGCTAATTGAGCCACATCATGGTGTTTTCAAAGATGGGTTGACAACCAGAGGCAGCCTCACCCCACCCGGTCTTTGAAGCTTATAAAAACAAATGCTAAGAAAGAGTGGGAAGAGAAGCTGTAACAGGAATTTGCTTCCAAATTTTATCCAACGCTCTCTGTACATTCTGATTCTAACTTCCTGCTGCTTCCAAGAAGGCTCCTCAACTCACCTTTTGCAGCATCCAGGCACTGATTGACTGGATTGGTCTTCAGCATATGTGGGCACTGTGCTCGCCTGCAAAAGAGACAGTTAATGCATGCACTTAGCCAGTATGCTCAGATGCCTTCGCAAGGGGTAACAGGCAGTGTGGTCTGTGCTGTGTGTCAACAAATAGCATTGGCTGCTTGAAGTCCCCAGTGCTTCTTTACCCAACAAGCTGATCTACTATTGCTTTGTTTCACTTTGCACCAGATGGTGCATCTCCCTCTATCTTCTGGCAGCAAGATAGAACAAGAAACATTCCTCTCTAACCAACTGGTTGTGAAGCCTGATGATGATTACTATGGAAGTTAAATGACAGATAATCACACCTATAGAGAAGAAAACATGCCTAGATGAAAAAAAAGGGTTGGAATTGATATCCTTAGCAGAAACACTCGGTGTGGATTCTTTATGGGTCATGTTAGGGAAAGGCAAAATGAGTTTAACTGCATCATTTGTTGGTTATATGGGCCAGGAAGAATTCTGGATGGCAATAATAAAGACATCTTCAAATATATTAATTGTTAATTTTTGCTCTACAGTCAATAGACTTTGGGAAGCTTAATCTGTAGAGCACCACACCAAGCACTGCCAGGCCCAAATATTCAAGCTTTTTTAAAAAAAATTTGGAGAAAAGAGCTTGGGTGATTTAAGCAGCAAAGTGAATGTCTTAACCTGTATATCCCTGGAAGCTGCTGAATAAATTAGCCAAAAATTGGGCAACATAGGATGATGGTGCAAAATGATTAGGAGCTGAATGGCCTAATTTAAAAGTATCAATTTGCTTCTGAAAACTACCCCAAAAAAACGTGTTTGGAAATCTGGAATCTTTCCCTTGCCTACCGCAACAAAGTTATATCACATTTATAGTCCTTGGAAATTAAAAATGCAATTCTTGGTTGCAAGAAAGTGGGCCAGTTATAAAGTGGGGAAGGGCCACCTTTGCAAAGCAGGAGGGGCAGAAGGGGGAAGCTTCTCACCTTTTCTTAGTGAGCAGAACAGCCCTGCAGGACTTGCCATCCCAGGTACAATACGGATCTCTAGCAAGGCAGCAATCGGCACACATTTTGCCATAGAGTTCACAGCGATACATTGAGAGCTGCACCAGCCCTCTGGCAGTGCTCACAAGCAGTTCCTGCTACTCAAAGGACAAAGGAGAAATACTGCCATGCAACTTTTTGTGATACCCTGGAGTCTTCAGCCTCCCCTCCCCACAAATTCAGGACAAAAATGTTGGAGGTGGGAAGGCAGCAGGAAAGGGAGATAGAGAAGATGCTTTTAATATTGGCCTTTCAGTAATGAGTCAGGGGCAAGATTGAACAAAAAAAAACAACAACCCCAACCACCTGATACTTCATTGAGACAAAATTATATTTAATATATATCTCATGCAGATATAGTTACATTGTTTGCTCTTTGATGATGCATGTAATCATTTCCCTTTCTGACAAATTAAAAATGGTTACTTAAAGCCCTCCAGCAGGACTCTGGAGGATGCTCTCAAGGTTTAGAGTTATGGGAAGATGCCTTTGGGAACTCAGCTGTGCCCCTTTGCCTGAAAAAAATAGCATACAATTAGGATAACAAATGCTGCCTTACCCGCTTTAGAGAAAATTGCATGTCTAATACAGCTGAAGGTACCTACAAGAAACAGAAAACAACAGCAGTTTGCAGTGATACTCTACATTCTTCCATTTTGAATTGAATGCCTGCATGCCTGGGTTCCACACAAACTTTAGACTGCTTCATACATGCTTCACAATAATGATGACAACTAGAGCAGTGGTCGCCAACCAGTGGGCTGGGGACCACTGGTGGTCCGTGAGAAAATTTTGGTGGTCCGGAGAGAATTGTCACCCCAAAGCACCCCCCCCCAAGGCAATTAATCCANGAGAAAATTTTGGTGGTCCAGAGAGAATTGTCACCCCAAAGCACCCCCCCCCAAGGCAATTAATCCAGGCTGCATGGGGACACAAGGCTATGCTGCCCACATGGCCCACGGGAATACAAGGCTGTGTCACATGCATTGCGAACAACATGAGGTAGTGAGGGGAGGAAGGAAAGGGCGGGGGGAACTTGCCCCACTCAGCCCATGTGCCATGCCTGGCCACCGGGCTACTTCTTTCTGCTTCTTTTGGCTGCAAGCAAGGAAAGCAGCAAAAGTCTTTCTTTCTCTCCCCCAAACTCTGCCAGAAACGAGTCTTTGGGACCCTGCAATGCATTCTGCTCCAAGAGGCTGCGCTGCCAAAGGCTCATTTCTGGCGGAGTTTGAAGGAGAGAAAGAAAGACTTCTGCTGCTTTCCTTGCATGAAGCCAAAAGTCTCTCTCTCTCTCTCTCTCTCCCCTCCCCACCAAGAATGGAGACGGTATCCTGCGATCCCAAATAAAGAATGATCGATCGGTAGGAAAACAGGATGGGGAATTTTCCTGCAGAGTTTTTGGGGGATTTTCCCAGGGTCTCTGATCCACGGGATTAAAAATTATGAATTTGGTGGTCCCTGAGGTCCAAAAGATTAGCAAACCCTGAACTAGAGGGTGGCAAAGAGTCAAGGTTTTCTAGATGTCTCTGCTGCCATTTAATGGTTATCTGGATTTTTGAAGAGCTATAAATTATAACCTTCTGCTATAGTCTGGGACAACCTGGGTCATTAATCAGGCAACATCTTTTCCTGATCTGATCTTGTTTTCACACTCTTGACCAGCACTGCAACAATGTTCATATATGCAGGGCTACCAGATTTGGGTGGAGCAGCAGATGACAGTAAAGATATGCAGAAAAGTGGCAAACCAAAAGCAGCCTCTGGGGGGAAACTGATTATTGCTAGCAACACTCAGGAAAAAATGCCATCACGGATATCATGGGTCCAGCTAATAAATCAGATATTATCTAGTTTCTTCAAATCTAAAGAGAATGAAAATTAGATACAGTCTAATTTTCACTTGTTATTCTTTCACAGAGGTATGGAGGATTCATAGAAAATTACATAAGAGGCATTTATGGGAAGAAAAACTGATTGTAAGGCCCGGTCCCACTGGCCGACAGACGCAAAACGTATGCATAAAGGACACAGCAGACAAGTAAAATTTCAGGGGTGGCTCCATCCGTTTTCATCCACTCCAAAAAGTGGTGAAAATTTGCATAAACAGAACGGAAAAAACGGATGGTACTATGTAGTGGGATGTAAACGGATGTTCATAGGAAACCTAGCGGATGAAAGCGGAGAATTTGAAAGCGGATGCATAGCAGAAGGGGTGGATGCATAGCGATGAAGCGGATGCATCACGGACACATATAGGAAACAAAGGGGATGCCGCGCGGATGTATATCGGATGCAAAGCATTCACTGCGCATGCGGGGAGTATGAATTGCGTCAGCTCCGGCGGACATAAAAGGATGCAGCACGCACGCAGTCAGCATACAGGGGAAAGACATGCTGCACATACTCTTGCAGGAACACCATGGTTCATCAGTCAGGCAAGAAGAGGAAGCCCGTGCCTACTTGTTCAAGCCCTTGCAAGGTGAAGAAGGCCAGAACCAGCATCCCACCCCCTGGCACTGACTCTGAAAACTGCTGCTGCTGTGGTGAACCAGCCCCAAGGCCCTCAAAGCCCTGTGCTGAAGGCCCTGCTGCTCAAGCCCCTGAAGGCCCTGCTGCTCAAGCCCCTGAAGGCGCTGCTGCTCTAGCCCCTGAAGGCCTGCTGCTCAAGGCCTGAAGGCCCTGCTCAACCCCTGCCAGAGGGAGGAAGAGGCAAGGGAAAAGAAGGGAGAGAGGAAACAGTACACCGTTTCCAAGGAGCATGAGGATGAGATGCTGGAATGGCTGAGGGAGAACAAGTACCTCTGGAAAAGGGCCACAGACTGTATCGGGACACCAAGAAGAAGCAGGCAGCTTTGAGAGACAAGGCAGAGAGCCTGGGGTACACTGCAGAAGTACTCCTTGGAAGAAGAAGCACATGCACACCTGGTATGGCAAGCTACACCTCCAAGAAATCTGGAAGGACGCTGTCAAACTCACTGACCGGGAGATGTACGTCATGGCCAAGTGCAGTTTCCTGAGGGTGAGATCACCACCGAGGAGCAGCCCCTCTGAGACCCCTCTCCCTCAGACAGCCCACAGACAGCCAGTCCTCTTCCAGCCAGCTACCCTGTCCAGCAGGTGTCTTCAGAGGGCCCCACAGCAGAGAACACCCCCCCCCCCGACAGCTGCACTCCTCATGCCGGCGGACTTGAGTATCCCGTGGGAGATGACGCCCTGCTGTCACAAATGGAGGAAGAAGGCACAGCCACCAGAGGCCAACCCACCCCACCCCCAGCTCCAGAGGATGCAGGCAGAGAGGTAGACTGGAGGGCCAGGACCACAGTGTGCTGTTGGAGATCAGGACATAATGAAGACCAGCACAGAACTTCTCTCTCAGCTGGTCCACTTGGACAGAGCATCCTGCGGCCGGAACACCTTCATCACCTACATGACCCAGACCCTGAGGGACCTGCCCGAGGCCCAGTACCAGGTGATCACAGCACTTCTGCACAACCCTCAAGGCCCAGCTGAAGCTGTCTCTACCCAGTCCAGGTCTGCTCCTCCACCAGGCAATGTCACAGCCCTTCCGCGGCTTTCAACAGCCCCTCACCTACCAGGCTACAACTACCAGGACTTCCCACAGCAGAAGCAAGACTTCCCAGTCCAGGCCCAGGTTCATCGGACGCACAGACGCCAGTCCTTACCAGCTGCAGACCAGACAGCCCACTACCACTCCTCCCAACCCTTCCTCCACCCCACAGCCAAGCCCGTCAATGGACAATCTGTCATCAGTATTGGGCCTCACAATCCCAGGTAATTGATGAAGGGCCTCTCAACCTCACGGGACTGAGTCAGCTCTCAGATAGCTTCCGAACACACCACCACCTGTTGTACCCTCGGGCCAAGCAACCAATTGTGCCTCACACCAGCACTCAAGCCACAGCCACCTCACAGTCCCTGCCCATTAACAGCTGAGACCATGGGACATGACTCAGAGTGACTGAGAATAGTGTCAGAGACTGAAGTTGTTTACTTGTTAAGTTTATCTTTGCTTAAGACACTTTACTTGGTTCATTTTGCTTATTTAATACAGTCATAAAGTTTACCTAAGAAAGTTTATCTTTGCTTAAGACACTTAATACAGTTTACTTGGTTTCATTTTGCTTATTTAATAAAGTCATAAAGTTTACCTAAGAAAGTTAATAAAGGTTATCTTTGCTTAACACACTTAATAGAGTTTACTGGTTCATTTTGCTTTTTTATAAGTCATAAAGTTTACCTAAGAAAGTAATAAAGTTTATCTTTGCTTAAGACACTTAGTTTACTTGGTTCATTTTTTTTACTTAATAAAGTAGTTGGGTGAAAACTTTGAAAAAATGGTTAAGCCTTTGCATGCTTGTGGAATAGATAAGGATAGTTGTGGGATAGATAAACTTCCAGAGCAAGCACAGTGGGACTGTATCGTCCACCATCCCAGCTTCCACACATATGGAATCTTTGTTATCAATAACAATTTATTCATTGATTACAAAATTTTCAAAAAACAAAAGCTCTTTATTAATGCCCATTTTATGTAGGACCACTCAACAATACATGGCACAATCTCAATCAGTGTTATGCGACAGCCTCAAGGAAGCATCCATTAATCATCTATCATCCTGTTCTTGCTACTCCCACTGCTCCAGCTGGGGAGTTGAACCAGTGTCTCAGTAGGTGTGCTGCTTCTCCCTTCACGTGAAGCTCTTTGGGGCCTTGTACTCACAGTGTCTATCAGTTACGTCCTTGCCTCCATTCACCAGGCCTCCATGTCCCCATTCCCTTGTTGACAGTCCAAAAGTCTGTTCTGCAACACTGGTAGCAGGTGCACCCATGAGATTGTGCAGGATGCAAGCAAGCTTCCACGATGCTCCTCACAGTCTATGGGTGATGCTGCATGGTGGTGAGAAGTATCTGGAACCTGTTGGCCAGGCATGCCAAAGGCATTCTCCACCACCCGTCTTGCCCTGGACAGCCTGTAGTGAAGATCCTCTCTTCACGGTGAGGTATCTTGAAGTGTAGGGCTTCTTGAGGTAGGTTCTGAGGAGAACGCGTCATACCAATGATGAAGTAGGGCACATCTTGTGTGTCATTGGAGTAGGGGGTCTGAACCTGGAAAACCCATGATGAGGTTGCGTTCCAGCCCCTCCTTGAGATCACTTGCGTTGTATACCTGGCCATCTGAAGCTGACCCGTTGCCTGAAGCATCGATGTACATGAACTTGTAGTCAGCAATCAACATGGCAAAGAGGATGATAACTGAAGAAGCCCTTGTGTTGTAATAAGTGGACCCTGAGTTGGCTGGAGCTTTGCAGGCCACGTGCTTCCCATCTATGGCTCCAATGTTGTGGGGAAAGTTCCATCTCTGATACCACTCTTCTGCAAGTTTTCTCCAGCCTTGTTCAGTGGTGGGCACTTGAGGAGCTCCTCCACGTATTCTTTGATAATGGCCTGCACCACTTCTCTGAGCCACTTTGCTGATGCTGTTGTGTGGCACCCTCCATGCATACTGCATGTTTCTGTATTGGTTCCAGAGGCCAGGTGCTGCAGAGTCATCACCTTCAGTCCAGGTCTAGAAGTTGGTGCTAGGCTTGGTCAAGACAGAAGTTGGTGCTAGGCTTGGTCAACCTGGGTCTCAGACGCTGTACAAGTTCGTCAAACATGGCTGGTGGCATCCTCATGAAAGTGAGGAATGCACGAGGGTCTTTCATTCCTCAGCTCCACCATCAACTGGTCATACAGTCCAAACTCCATTCTTCTCATGGATCCATTCTTGACCCACCACAGCTCTTGGACGTCTTCCTTCTTCTTCCTTTGTGTAAAATTGAAACAGTCTGAACAGGTTTTGGTTGCTGGTGTGAATAGATGGCAGCTATCATTAAGGACTCTGTCTTCATCCATGGTGAGAACAATTGTGATGTTGAAGACCCAAAGACAAGGGTGAAGCGATCTGTTCCACCACAGCTGCTGGACTCATACTGAGCTCCGATGATTTTCTCCCCCTTTTTATAGAAAATATCGGTTGTTCTGCTAGGTGTCCTTCTACATAACTCTAGACCATACTCCAGATATCCTAAAAATATACGAGATCATCCAGATACAAACATTTATGTCCGTTTTTAATACTTTAATGCACAACGATGCATACACTTACAGTCCTTTCTATTTCCAGCTACTAACCGCTGTGTAGAACATTCCCGTGTACCTTTTTTTGTTTCCCTCCTCTTATCCATTTTCAGCCTGCAGCGGATGTGAGTTCGAGGGGGATGGCCAGAGGATGCAGAGACGATACAGCAGATGTTTAATGGATGATAACGGACATAGAACGTTTGTTGCCCGATATGTTTCGGATGTACATCGTACGCAGCAGAAAGTTCATCCGTTCACAAAGTTTTGTGCAGCTCAAAAACTTCTTGCGTGGATGAAATTGCATTGGACGGATGCTCGATGGATAGAGCGTATGAAACACGTATGCAGTGAGTTATACAAACAGATGCATAGCGTTTTCCAATGGATGGCAAGCTTTTTTTAACATTTTTGAACAATCCTCTTTGCATCCGTAGTGGCAGTGGGACCGGCCTTTACTTCCTTGCAGAATGGTCAGTCTATCTAATGTTATAGGGACACTGTTCTACATTAAAAAAAAAAAACTAGAATAGGAGGTTTGTCATAACATTTTTTACAGTATAGTAAATTCTAATTGGTTGGCCTTATGCACATCCATAGTTCTTGTCCTTAAAATGTTGTTGATTCTTGGTTTACATGCTGTTACAGCCTCTCCCTTTGAGCTTTAGCACCACAGCCCATGATATGGGAAAAAAATTATATATCAAGAAACAAATAAGTGATATTACAGGAAAGATTTGCTGGGTTCATAACATTCATTTTCACTGTCTCTGTATATGTGGATATGATACTTGATTGTTCTCATCAACAACATGCTTGACTTCTTTATATCCTGTTTTAACAAATTACAATGATTTCTGGCTCATGGATTAAATTAGTTGCACAAATCAAAGCACTGTATTACAGGAAATTGGACCTTTGCAGTGACAACTCTAGCCCACAAAGGTTTTCAAAGTAACAGAAGTCCTGTGATTACCTTTGAAACCTGGATCTCTTCCAAGCTGATCTCCTGAGAGCCTCGGCCTTCTAGGTTGGAGATGCCCACCTTAAGCACTTTGCCTTCATCTGTCAGAAGTCAAACAGAAGAGTATGTGAAGAGAACTGTGGGTGGGAGTACCTCCTTGGACTCTTGCTGCATGGAATTATGGTAATTATCATTACCAGGCAGGAGATTCCATATGAGAGCAAACCCATATCTGGAAGAGAACACTCACAGAGTTAGAAAGAGATGGGCCAAAAGAGATCTATTTTCCATATCCTTCTTCATTATTTTACACACTGAAGAAGCTCAAAAGATTGTAGTTGCAGGACATCTATAGATAATCTTATTCACCAAGGTGCCAGAATTATCCTGATTTCAGAGGATGCCTTTTCTCAGATAGCTCTCTCTAGTTATGCAGCTGAGGTTGTGAAGGATGAGGCCACTCCTTGTGGATTATATGTACAGTTATCCCAGGGAGAAGTCCATTTCTAACATGCAGCATCTTTACATGAGATTTTAAAAAATATGCCAATTTCAGAACAATTTAGGGGTACATCAAACATATTTTCACTCATCAAAGTATTTAAATTAGGTGATGGGTTGTTTTCCAAAATGTTTTAATTAAAAAAAATAGCAACATCATTAATTTCATCTAATATGCCTTCTTTTGCTATGTAATTCTACAGGGACCATGACATAATGAATGTATTTCAGAATGAGGGTCGTTTTGTTACTTGTTTTATACATTTTTCAACTCCTATCATAGCTTTTCTGAAAAAAAAGGTCTGACTTCAAGATTGATCATATCTGGACAAAATCATTGTTATTTTCTTTGCTATGTTTTATGTTTTTGTGAAGCATTTCCTAATATTTTATTAGGTGTAATGCAATGAATTGATGCTTTCATATTTTTTGGTTGAAAAGAAAACTCTATCATTCTGGCACTGTTTTATGTTTTTAGTATATTTTAAAGTGGCTGCTATTAATTGCTTACAAGGAATTTGATGTTTTAGAGATTCTGTAAATACTTCAATAGTCTGGCTCAAAGAGGTACCATTTAATTCCAATGACTTAATAAGTGAATTGTAACCAGGCGTCTGAAGCAAATAATACTGATGTGCACAAACAATCCCAACTGATACCCTGGGCCAAGATAAATATGTGGTAAGCTTGTCAGTAAAGGAGAAGGAAAAGCAGCAATCACAGAAGAACTGTATTGTTTTTCTGAAGCAAGGATGGCAGGGTGGAAGACACTGTGCTCATCACTGGAATACTTCTACAACCTATTGGAAGAAAAAAGAGTGGGGAGAAAATAATTCCAGAGCAAAAAAATGAAATAACTTTTTAAATTTTATTTTATTTTTAATTATTGGACTTGGCAGGATCTGGAGACAGGAGAATAGAAGAGAAAGAAGTGGAGAAAATAACAAAACACAAAGACTTGAAAATTAAAGTGAAATGACTGGCCAAAAAAAAAAAAAANTGACTGGCCAAAAAAAAAAAAAAGTAAACATAGTACCAGCAAAAATAGGTGTGTGCAATCCCAAAACATCTGGAGCACCATTTTCAACACCATTAGTGTTGACAAAATCATCACCAGTCAATTGCAGAAGGCTGCATTATTTAAAATAGCTTACATCATGCAACAATACCTTTAACACCATCAGACAACAACTGCCTATGCCAAAGTTTTGGGAAGGACTTGATAGGTGCATAAAAATGCCAAATCCAGTCTAAACATCTGGCTGACTGTGTGACCAACCATAATAATGGCAGTGGCAGTCCTCATATTGGTAAGATAATCAAAGATGATGATAATTTTCCTTCCACTGTACAAATGTAAAGGAGGAGTGAAGTTGCTTCCACCATTAATCTCCCTCAAATTAGCATCAGCCAATTGTTGCCCAATTTATATAATACCCCTGCATCTCAACACATAGGCTCAGGTTCTACTCACCTTTACTTTAAAGTCTCAAGCAATATTTGCTGTTGAAAGTGAGCAATCCTAGAACAACCATAGTGTTGCTGATCACACGAAAGCATTTTGAACAGGGAGAATTGTACCCTTAATGTTACAGTCTAGTTCTTTCTTCACTTTCCTTTGCCCGTTGCCTGAGTCAAACCTCATTTCAAACTGTGACTTACAGTAAGACCAGAACATCTTTGCTTGAACTCCTCTACCTGTTCCAAGGAAGAGGACATCAACGTGTCCCGCCTCAGTCTCCATTCTGTCCACCAACAGATGCCGGATACCGAAAGGCACATTGACTCGAATCAGAACAGGCTTCTTATGGAGTGGGTAGATGGGGTCCCACATCAGATGATGAGTACGCATGAAGCTAATCACTTCATCAGGGAAGTCCTTGGTTGACTGCAGGAATGGGTCATACGTTTCACTGGGGCACTAACAAGAAGAATGGACATTGAAAAATGAATGGTGCAAAATTAACAGTCAACTCCACAAAACCTAGCCTTGTGATTTACATAGCTAAATCTATTAATATCACAATTCAGTCTAATTGCTTTGTGCCATGCAAATTTTCATAAATTGTCATGCGTGACAGTATATGGCACAATCCTTTTCCCAGGATATGACAATCTTCTTCATTTTCAGAAACCTCCCTACTTACAGATTGGAGGCCTTTCCTGGGACAAACAGCTTCAAGACCATTTGTGGAACCCATGAGTGGATCCAGGACACAGATTAGCTATGTCAGAAATGAATCATGCAGGGAAAAGAGGTCTTGAAGAGCCCTTATTGCCCAGGTGGGAATAGACAACTCCCAGAAATAATCTACAGTAGTTTAACTCTGAGAGCAGCAGCAAATATTTTCCCCGGTCAGTCTTTATATGACAAGTTAGAGAAAAGTGAATAAGGAAAGTTTTATGTACTTACTGTTCCAGGCCGAGGGTAAGGGATCCGTCCTTTATATTCAGCCCACTGATAATCAAACCCTTCCTTGTGTGCAAAAGGTCCATTGAAGGCAGCTCGAATGGCTGCCAGGGAATAAACACACACTGCAGAACCACTAAAAATGCCACTGGGAAAGAAAAGAACAATGTAGGGAGATGGAGTGTATTGGTCCAAGAGATATATCTTGGTACAATTCTGCCAAATCATGCCTTTGAAAGATATCTGTCTTAGAAAAAGACTTTCTAACTCATTTAAAGGTCATGAAATTGGAAGATGAATGCCTGAGGTGGCCTTGGAGCAGATGACCTTCAGAAAGCCATTTTGTTTCAAAAGCATTCTCACTGCTCTCTCATCTTTAACAGGGGGTCTTTGCTCTCATCAGTTTTCTTCCAGGTCATCCCTTAACTCAGTTAAAACTGAAGATTATGGGAATTAAGATTCAACACATGGGGATCATTGCCTTAGTTCTTCCCAGCAGTTGAAAACTGCATGAAATCCTCTGCTCAGCTTCATCCTGCCAGATAGGATATGGTGATGGGAAACCATTTCTGCAGAGACTTGAAAGAGCTACGACAGAATCCTGTTTCAGTGTATCAGTTCAAAGCCATTCAGATGGATTAATGTGCATGCCTTCTATAACTGAAATAACAGAATAACACAGTTGGAAGAGACCTTCAAAGTCTTCTAGTCCAACCCCCTGTTAAAGCAGGAAACTCTATACCATTAGTATAATAAGCACTATTCTCATTCCTGCTGATACAGGCACAAGCAATTCTTTTCTTTTGTCATATGAATTGTAAATGCTTCTGCTTACCTGGAAACTGTGAAGAGGCCATAAACTAGAGGGTTCTGTATGTTACGGGTTTGAAGGAGGAAGACATCTTCTAGAATACAGCAGGATACATCCAACTTGGGAAGAGCTTTGAATAATTCTCCCCCCCAACCCACTATACTCATAGACTCTATTCTAGAAATTGCAGCTCTTAATATGCAAGTAGCCTTACCCAGCTGATCAAAATGTGTTTCGGTGCCCTGGAGACCTGGGATAGAGCAGATCAGCCGTGCTTTAAGAAAAGTGGTCCAGCGATTGATAAGGCTATGCTTCCCACCAATATCATTCTGCCAAATAGAAGAAGGAATAGGTCAAGCAGTTTTCAAGTCCATCCACAACTGCTCTCTAGTACTCTTAAGTGATTGCTTTGAAGGCATCCATTGCATCATGTTTACAGTCCCGTGTGGGCTTTCTTTTAAACCCAGAGTGGTGAATGCTGTTACTGTCCTTTTACTGTTTTTCCTAGAGAAATGATGCAGAGTTAAATTAAAGGAATTTGAACATCTTTTCAGTGCGTGTTTAATCCAATGTGTTCTTAAATATGCACTATTTACCTCTGCCTCTCTATTAATGATTGGACAGCATTCACCTTCTTGTGTTTTAAGAAAACCCACTTGGGACTGTAAACATTCACTATGAGTCATATGGATTTGATCCATGGTCTGCTGACATCTCTTAAATTATGTGAGCTTCTGGCAGATAATTGCATGTTGAACACAGATATTTGCAAGATAGAAGTCACAAGGATCAAAAGCTTGCTCATGTAGGCATTTGGCTTACATGGAAACCAACAGACATGCAATTGTATGCAAAAAAGCTTTTCCCTGACTGACAGTCACACTCAACCGCCCTCTAAAGGCAGTCATCATTTGAGTGTCATGACTTATGCGCTCTAGATTTCAGAATGCCTGAACGATCTCAGAAACCATGTCTACATGTAACTATTTTGAATTAGAGTACTAATTCTGAAATTATGAAAGACTTCTGCGCTGGCAAAATGCCCGGCTGTGTTTCAGAAAACTAGAGCAAAATTCAGACTGAATGCCTCCATTGCAGGAAATAGTCGTATTTTAGCCCTGATCTAACATTGTCTGCTGGTGGCTGACATCCACCTATCTTTTGCTAGGGGATAATGCCATTGTTTGGAAAGAGCTTCTTTCTCAGGAAATATTCAGATAGCACATCAGTTAAATAGAGCTGAAGAGGTACCTTCTAAGCTACCCAAGAAGCACTCACTGCTCACCTTGCAGACGCGCGCCACACGAGCATGGACACGCCTTTTTTCCCACTGTCCAGCTTCCACTGCAGTTTCCCGGAAAAAGATGTACACTTTATCATCCTCATGGCTGTAAGTATCAGGAATGGCATGGGCCTTAATAAACACCGGTTCTGCAAGAAGGGATATTCAGATCTTAACTGCCTGTTTCTTCTATTAAAAGAGCATGTATTGCAATAGATTTCTGGATGCAATTCCAAAGGCCAGTTTTGATTGATAAAACCCTATATAATTTGGTGCCAAAGTGCCAGTGGGATCACTGCTCTGCTCTAAACTGAGTTGTTCCACCTGAGATGATCTTCTCTGGAGAAGCTGCTGGCGGTTTCCCATTTTTATGACGTCAGAATACATTTTTCATCCAGGGCATTTAAAAAGATTATAAAATAGCCCTCTGTAATCTCAATGCTAGAATGATCTCTTTAATGATAGCCTTCCAGAAAGTAGTGAGAATCAAATTTTTCTGTAGGAGATCTGAGGACTGATTGTTTCACTATTAGTATTCCTGTATAATTGTAATGGTTATTTATATATATTTCTAGGGTTTTTTTCTTTCTGAATTTCTCTGTTTTACTCTTGATGTTTTATGTTTTTATGACTGCTATGCAAACTGCCAGGAGTCTTTAAGAATAGTTGGTGGTATATATGTTCACTAAATAAGTGTTTTAAAATTAGAGTTTTCTATTAAAAAAAAGTATAACCTCCCTTACATACCATTTAACCAATCATCTTGGTTCTGCTCCGTCCTGATGTAGTTTTGATCAGGCCTGTCAAGATGGGTTCGGAAGAAAGCAGCATTGCTTCCCATAAAGTCAGTGGAAGTGCCTGAATAAAGTTCTCCATCTATGAAACCCAGGAGAGAAATCCATCGATAAAATGCTTGTATCTTCTTTCTCTTGTATACTTTCTTTTATATATGTGCATTTATCAGTGTCATTCATAAATCATTAGATCGATATATAGTACACTATATGTTTATGAATAGACTTTGTTTCATGTACAGTGGTACCTCAGTACTCATCATTAATTGGTTCTGGTAGTCACGATGACTACCAAAAATGATGAGTACCAAACAAATTTTTCCCATAAGGAATAATGTAGTGACTCACAAGGCAATTACCACTGACAAGTTCTAGCTTGTGTATTGAGTATCAAACAAATGATGAGTACCGGGATTAAATTTTCACAAAAATATGTGTTGAGTACCAAATTTAATGAATTTCAAAGCAGTTGAATACCAAGATACCACTGGATATGCATATGCATTTCTGCCTTGCATGCACCCCACACAAAAGGATGTCTCTCATCATTTTATTCTGTATATTTTGAATGAGGAAGGAAAAGTGAGTTAGCATGTACTGTAGCTGCCTTTCTCCTGGATTTCAACAGATGAAGTGTTTCTTGAGATAAGATGCAATGTCATGGGAAAAATACAACGAAATCTCTATTGAATGGATGTCTAAATATCTATATATACATTGTCAAAGCTTGTGTGGAAAAGAGCACATGCCCTGTATTTCTCAATCAACAAAGTCAATAGCCATGTTGTTTTAGGAGAGGCAATCCAACATATCTAAACATTAGCAAGTTAGGGAAAGCTATTTCATGGCTATACGCACACATGCAGAGATGCTGTGTGGGCTCTTCCTATGACTACATTGTCTATGTTTCTGTTTCAGCTTTCAGTTCACAGATGCTCTTACCTATTAGCTGTCCTGTAAAATGCTCATGGGGGCTATATGGACATTTGCCTCTCCCAGATTCTGTGGAATGGGTCATCAGGTGCATAGCTAATATTCCTGATTCCTGCAACAAGAAAGCACTTCAGTTTGGTTTAAAGAGTAAGAAAAGCATTAAGGAACTGGAGGCCCTCAAAAGAAAAGGCTTAGTAGTCCAAAAGGGGTACCTTTAGACTTCCTGAGCAGGAGACAGGTAGGGGATACCCCATAATTGTAACCATCTTTTTCTCGCTGTGAAATATCCTTGTCATTTGAACATAGAAAGGATTAAGTTTTAGGAGTTTGAACGATAAATCATCCAGGCCTGTAGTATGGGTTTTTTGATTTAATCATTTTTTTCATCCTATTCCACTACTATGTGTTAATGAGACTGATAGCATTTATTCTTACCTATTCTACCCAGAATAGTTTTAAAAAAAATAAATCAGGAATTAATTACATTCTGTCATGTAGTGAAGCAAATTAGGGAACATGAGTGTTAAGAAATATATGCTATCCATTATTTTTCTTTTCCTTTTATTTATTTATTTGTTAAATTTATTTTCCACCTATCTCACTAAGGGGCTACTCTAAGTGACTTACAACAATAAAAAGGAATATTTTTTTTTATTTTAAAAACTTTTATTACACTAATGCTAAAGGTGAACCTTAAAATAGGATGGAGTCTGATGGATATCTCTGGAGCCAACCCAGGCAAGAAGATTGCAGGAGTGTATTCAGTGGGGGAAGAGGAGAGAGGGCAGAATCACTGCAGAGGAGATTGATTACCAAGAAAGATTGTCTGTAAATATTAGTTTCTTCACTGGTCTGGAAAAGGGGCATGGACAGATATGCTCAGGTAATTTTCTGAGCCAAGTTTGACAAGCAGGTAGGGGCTCTTCTAATTTTCAGGGAAAGGACTGGGCCTGGTGGGTGAGTAACATTTTACCTCTGGTTTACTTACATATGTGCATACATAAATGCACAAAGATTAAAATAACAGTTGCAAACAATTACCTATGATGCCCATGGTTGAGAGCAACAGAGAAAATAGATGGGCGGATAGTGCAACTGTAGTAGAGCATTTAGAATTCACTGCCAAAAGCTTTTGCTTCATGCTAGTTGTTCATAGTACCAGCCTAGTGGCTGAAATTTACCTTTGCTCCAGCTTTGAGTTGGATGAAGGCACACACAGGTTGATAGGAGCCAGTTCCACAGGCAAACACATGAGTGTGGTTGAAACGCTGCAGAAAGCGAATGAAATTGGCACATTCCGTCTGGAAAAGACAGAAGGATAGGTAGGTTATACTTAAACAAATTCTGCTTTACATGAGCACATATTCCATGGGAGAAAAAAAATCCATATCTCCGGTTGTCATCAGTTCTGAACCTAATAGATATCATCTGATTAGATTTATTTGCTAAGAGAAGAGCATCTCCCTGCAAATGGGATGTACCTTTAGTCTGGCATCCCTTTGACCACCCAGATCTGCTCCAGGGGATTGAGACGTTGCCTAGGGCAGATTTAGAGTGCAGTCAAAGGTAAAAAAAGGCAAATGCTATTTGAGCAGAAAACTATTTGCTTAATGTTACATAGATCTAATAAGTCTACAGTAGTGTTTCTCAACCTTGGCAACTAATGCTGCATAGAGTTCAACTTCCAGAATTCCCCAGCCAGCATCCATACAGTTTAAAGTTGCCAAGGTTGAGAAACACTGGTTTACAGCATGTCTGTTTGAATTGTCTGCACTTCAGCACTTCAGATGCTGCCCAGATAATCCATCAAGCCTTCCATGCCCAGAGGGAAGACCTGGCATTCTTCATTTGTACCATGCAGCTGGAAAGCACAAGGACGGGTCTTACTAATGTTACACTGAAGGCCATAACAGCGACCCCAGTGACGTTACATAGAGCTTAAACTCATTACTTTCCTTATCCAAGAGACTTCCATTGTTTCAGCCACTGACTAAACTGTGTGGCAAAGGCAGATGATGTTGGGTGGATTCAAAAGGTAAATGAACAGATGCCTATTACACCAATCCTAAGGAATAATTAGAGGGGGAAAATGTGCTTGTTCTGTGTGGAAATAAGTTGCGCGAGGCCGGGTTCCAACAAACAACTCTTTATTAAATAGTAAAGTGACTTGTAACGGAACTTTTGCCCAAGCCGCGGCAGCCCTTCTTATAGCGGCTTGCTCGCGGCTTATAGCCAATGACAGTTGTTTAAGTGTTCCCGCCATCAGGTGGGCCAATCAGAATGGCACTTAAGTAACCAATCCGAGAACGGCCTTTTTGGCTAATCAGTTTGAGGTATTTGGAGTCTACCAAGTTCTATACACAACACCCCTCCCCCCTTGGTTTCGTCCAATATGTGTAACGTAGTCACGCAGGTAGGTGGGGCTTCTGCGGGTCCTATTTGACCTGTGCAGCTCAGTCTCAGCGTGGTCCTCAAGCGGTTCAGACGGGATCGCTTTCTCTCCGTGTCTTCTCCATGGAACCTCCTTCCTGGAAAGGTGTGTCAGCCTTGCCACTCCCACCTGAATTCTTGGGCTGGTTGAGGTGGCTCCAACGCTCCCTCCTGGTTCGTCCGGGCTGGTAGAGCTGGCCTGGGTGTCTCTTCCAGGAAGGCCTCACTCTCCCTCCTGCTCTGGACTTCTCTTTGTAGGTTGTCTCTGGGTAAGCGCCCTTTTTGTTTCATTTGAGTTTCTAGTTCTAGTTTTGTGTAGTGATTGTTGTCTGTGTTATTGGAGGTTTGTCTTTCCTTTTTTTATTATTTTGTGTTTCCCCCGTCCTCCGTTGTTTTTGGCTCGTTTATTGGAGTTTCGGTGGTAGTGTAGTGTTGTGTTCTAATGGTGCGAGAGCGAAGCTGGTCGATGTTGCCGCTTCCATGTTTGCCGTCATCTAGTGTAAGTCGGTATGACCGGGGCCCTGTGATTTGGGTACTGTGGCTGGAAGCCATAATGTCCCAGTAAGGTTTTTAGCACAGACTAAATTGCCGATTTCAAAAGAGCGATATCTACTGGAGAGTCAGGGGTTTGTCCCAGGTATAGGTGGGGTGCAATCTATCGAGGTAGGAACGCAATTTCCTACCCATGAGGAGTTCAGCTGGGCTTTTGTTAGTGGTTGTGCTAGGGGTGATATGTTGAATGGTTAATAATCTGTTAAGTTTATCTTGCACATCCCCGTGTCCATTTTTTCGAGGGTCTCCTTAGTATAATGAACCATTGTGTTCAGCCTGTCCATTTGAAGCGGATAAGCCGGCGCTGTCAGGGCATGTCGGATGCCTGTGCGGCCAAGTATTGCTCGAAAGCTAAAGAGGTAAACTGGGGCCCATTGTCCGAGAATATTACATCAGGCAGCCCATGCATGGCAAAAAGTTTAACTGTTTCATGACTGCCTCGGTAGTAGTGGAGCCATAAGGATAACCTCTAACCAGTTCGAGTAGGCATCCATGATTACAAAAGGTGTTCCCTTTTGTTGGCCCAGCAAAGTTAATATGCAATCTCGACCATGGGTCTCTGGTAGTTTCCCATTCCGTGACTGGTACCAGTGGGGGGGTAGGCCTTGATTTTTGGCAGTCATGGCATGTTGCCACCCATCATTCAATGTCCTTGTCCATCCCTGGCCACCAGACATAACTCCTGGCCAGGGCTTTCATTTTGACTATGCTGGGTGTCTCTTGTGCAACATGCACAACACTTCTTCCTGTAACTTTTCTGGGATTACCACCCTGTCCCCCACAGTAATACACCTTTTTCAATAGACAGTTCAGTCTGTCAGGTGCGAAAAGGTTTAAAAGTCTCACCTCTGTTCTCATCGAGCCAGCCCTTACCTACCCAATGCAGAATTCGAGCCTGTCAGGGGGTCTTTCACGGTAGCTTTAGCAACGTCTGCTGCGGTTAGTGGCAGATTCGGACAGGACTCGATTTGGAGAGTGGAGACAGTGGGAGCTGGGTCGTCTTCCATGTTGGGCAGCGGGGAACGGCTCAAGGCATCCACATGGGTTGATGGTCTTTCCTGGGCGATGGATGAGTTTGTAGTTGTATGCAGCAAGGAATTCATTCTTGGTGATAGAATGTTTGGGTTTGGTTTGTTTCCTGTTAGGATCCCTTAGCAGGGGTTTGTGGTCAGTGATAGTCGAAAATGTCCTACCATATAGGTATTAGTGGAATCTTTTGAAGCCGGCAATGATTGCGAGGGCTTCTTGTCTGAGTTGGCTGTAATTCCTTTCCGATTTTGACAGCGTTTTGGAATAGAAGGTATTGGTGCCTCTCTGCCGTCTGGTAATTTGTGGTTCAGGATGGCGCCGATTCCAAAAGGGCAATGCATCACAGGTGACTGTCAAAGGCAGGGTGTTGCTGTACTGTTATCAAAACGGTGTAAGAAGTTAATAAGTCCTTGATGTTCTGGAATGCTGCTTGTTCCGGTGGCCCCATTTCCATATAGTTTTTTTTTATCTAACAATCGATGTAAAGGTTCTGCTACGGTCGCTTTTGGGGACAGGAAGACACTGTAAGAAATTTATGAGACCTAAGAAAGCTTGTAAGTCAGTTTGTTCTTAGGTCTGGGTGCGTCTTTTATCACCTTACTTTCTTTTCAGTGGGGTGTATCCCTTGCTCATCTATCAGGTAGCCTAGAAATTCGACCTGGTCGGTGCTAGTTTACATTTTTCTCTCTTGACTTTAAGCCCTGCTTCTCTGAATCTTCGCAAAACCTCTTTTAGTCTATGTTCTAATTGGGTTGCATTTTTTTGCTGATACTAATACATCATCAAAATGGGGACAACTCCTTTGATTCCGTTTAGAAGGTGCTCCATGAGGCTTTGGAAAATGCCCGGGCAACGCTAACGCCAAATTGAAGTCGGTTGCACTTGAATGCCCCTCTGTGCGTGACTATAGTCTGTGCCTCTGCGGTTCGGGTCAACTGGTAGCTGTTGATACGCTTGTGCAAGATCAAGTTTCGCAAAAAAATTCCTCCCCCTAGTGAGTGCAATAAGTGTTGCACTACCAGTACTGGGTATGAGCTTTGTTGGAGTGCATGATTTAGGGTTGCCTTATAGTCTCCACAGATGTGCACTGACCCATCTGATTTGACAGGAGTCACGATGGGTGTTTCCCACTCATGGGTTGATTGGCTCTAACACCCCTTGTGTGATAAGTTTGTAAGCTGTTTGTCTATTTTTGGCTTTAAGGCAAAGGAACAGGCTTTGAGCCTGATGGGAGCTATCTGTGGGTTGAGGCTGAATGATACTGGGGTCCCCTTGTATTTGCCTAGGGTCCGTCGAATACATCCTGGAACTCGCAGCAGGCTCTCTTCCCAGTTGGCCGCAATAATGCTGTTGATCCCAGTCACTCTGATTCCAGGGGCGTGAACCATTCGATTCCAGCAGGCTAGGCGATCACGGTCGACGATTGTTAGAGGTAATATTTCAGCATGGTTTTTAAATTCTACTAGGAAATCCAAGCCCACTACAACGGATTCGGTTTCCCTGGTAGTCCTTTTCGTATCAATTTTTGTTGTTCCAGTTCTCTTTGCTTGATGACTGGTATCAGGTTTCTGATAGTGTTCCAAGATACCATTGACAAGTATGATCCGGAGTCTACTTCCATCTCACAGGGCTTTCCTTCGATTTTACATTTATCCGGACCTTTTTTGCATTTGCTGCCCTGGAATTTCCGATGGTTATTGTTTCGTGTGTTTCTTCTCTGTTGTTCATTCACCGGTTCCTGCTCTCCTCGCTCCATCTGCTTCCAGCTTGTCTCTCTTCGTTTCTGGGGTGTGCTTGCTTGCGCATCTTTCTGGACTGTCAGATCTTTTTGTTTCGCAGACCCTTGCGATGTGCCCGCGTTTTTCACAAGCTCTGAAATGGGTTATCAGAACCTTGCATTCTGAGCACAGGGTGATTTCCTCTGCATCCGCCACACTGGAATCTCCGCCCGCTATCTTCTTTTTGTCCCGCACATTTTTGTTTCCAACTGAAGCCTAATGTTACTTCATTCGTCAGTATCAGTGTCGTCGGGAGTCGAGTTCTTCATGGTGGGCAGAGTCGCTGTGGGCTGTTTTTGTCCCTTCTTGCCCTCATTTTCTCTAGTTTGAATTCGGTGGATCTGAGAATTGAGTTCATCTGGCGGCGCATAGTGGCTGGCAAGATTTCTTGCTGCTTACGGCGGTGGCTTCGTGATGGCCTCGCCACTGTGATGTCGGGTCTGTTTAGCAGCTTGCTCTTGGAGTGTAGCGTCCTTAATCCAAAGGACGCACAGCAGTTCCTCATGGCCTCGTCATTTTCTGGAATCGCAGGCTCTTGATGTGTCTTCAGGCGCGCACGACAGTCTCTGGATGCCTCTCATCTTCCCGCTTTGTCTTAGCTTGGAAAAAACTCGTGCCTGAATTCCAGGTTTGGACGACCACAGGCGTGTAATTGGGCTTGAAGCATTCTGTTCAGTCAGGCCATGCCCAATGCTGCTTCAATAGTTCTGCTCGTTTATCTAAGCGCCTTGGCCATTTTAAAAACGTGCGGCCACAGTGTTGGGAGGAAATACAGCGCCTCTTCCTCTGGTCAGTTATCTCCTGTAGCTCGTTGCTTTCTAAGAACATCAGAAAGTGATCAATGTACGACTCCCAATCTTCCTGGGCTGGATTGAATGGTGCAGGCGGCGCATTGTTACTGGCCATCTCTGTCGCTCAATTCTGGTTGCCGCATGTTTCGGTCTCGCTCTTCTAGGACAATCCCACCCTCATCGCCAGTGTTCCGTCTGGAAATAAGGTGTGCGAGGCCGGGTTCCAACAAACAACTCTTTATTAAACAGTAAAGTGACTTGTAATGGAACGTTTGCCCAAGCCGCAGCAGCCCTTCTTATAGCGGCTTGCTTGCAGCTTGTGGCCAATGACAGTTGTTTAAGTGTTCCCGCTGTCAGGCGGGCTAATCAGAATGACGCTTAAGTAACCAATCCGAGAACAGCCTTTTCGGCCAATCAGTTTGAGGTATTTGGAGTCTACCAAGTTCTATACACAACAGTGCTACTGAAATTGGCCTTTTCCAAATAAATGTGCTGCAGTTCTTCACAGTTTGCAAAAGACTGCTTTGCAGGCCCAAAGCCTTCAACTTGCTGATTGATAGCTCAAATCATGGGCCTGAAAATCTTATTTACCTCAGGATTCTTCCCAGCCAGTCTGCAATGCTTCACCTGTTCATTAGGAGCTGGCCAGAAAACCTGGAAATAAAAACAAAAGGAAGATAATAAATGTCTGTTTATTAAACAAGTGAATAAATAAACCCCTCCCCCAAATGCAAATAATGCTGTCTGAGGTATTTTGTTCCAGCGCAAAGAGCTTCAGAAGAGGATTGTTTTTCTTCAGGATTCCAGTGGATGAAAAAAGGGACAAATTTCTCTACTCCCTGAACATTATGTGCCCTTTCCTCTGTATGTGAAACATGAAGAGCTATTTAGAGCCACATCTAGTGGGGCAGTACAAATGCTTAGAAATGAGTGCTCCACAGCAGGGATCTCCAACCTTGTCAACTTTAAGACTAGTGGAATTCAACTCCTAGAGTTCCTCAGCCAGCTGGCTGAGGAACTCTGGGAGTTGAAGTCCACAGGTCTTAAAGTTGACAAGATTGGAGACCCATTCTACAGCACATGGAAGCAGGTGTACAGCCATTTTGTTCCCATTTACTGTGAGTCAGCTCTTTGGATTGCTTTGCACAATCTTCAGTCTAGCTCTAAAGTTAATTTGGACTATGCTAGATAGGATCATTAGCCCAATAGTTTATCTGTGATCTAGTTTGGAGAACAATCAATATTTATTCATATGTTCACTAGGTATAATGGAGCTACATGAGAGGTAAGGAAAGAAAAAAGGCAAACCAAAACTTACATAGAACACATGGTTTCCATTTTTGTTTCAACAAAAGGTTCCCCGTGTTTTCATTTTTCTTCTCATGCAAATAAAGGATTAATCCTCCCTTAACAACTCTAATTGGGGCTGGCAACTCTATTGTTAAGTGATGTTCTCCTTAAGTGAAATGTCATGTGACTGCTCCACATAGCAATGGCAGTTCTCGCACTCCCAATTGCTGTCATTATGGAAAACCCACGTGATTGCTGGTTGAATCCAAGCCATTCTGGGAAAGATAAGTGGATTGCCTCCCCTTCCAACCCACGCCCACAATCCACTTATCTCCCCCTTCTCTGCCCTTTTGATTGTCCGTCCGTCCATCCAGTGCCACCAGCTGACCCCCCACCACTGTCCGGCCCTGCCCACTGCCACATCTTCCACATCATGTGTCACAACAGGCCTTGGCTTTTGTGCCGGTTCAGCTGAGGCCTTCGTTCAGGTCAGCCTTTTTTCATGCACTAGACATGTTCTTTCTCTGCACTGACCTTTTGTGTGCTGACTAGGCCTTTCTTTTGCAAAAATCAACAAAAAGAGGCCACGACTGGCATGCAAAAGAAGGACCTGGTTGCCATGCAAAAGGACCCAGCCAGCATGCAAAAGGAGGCCCTGGCAGCACACAAAGGACATTCTGGCAGGCATGGAAAAAGAAAAAAAGGAAAGAAAAGGACCTGGCTGGTACA
Organism: Laticauda laticaudata; assembly: GCA_004320025.1. Classification (NCBI taxonomy): domain Eukaryota; kingdom Metazoa; phylum Chordata; class Lepidosauria; order Squamata; family Elapidae; genus Laticauda; species Laticauda laticaudata. Next base: position 79,429 of record BHFT01017375.1, read on the forward strand.
GAAGAGAAGGACTTCTACAGTAGTGGCATGAGGCATGCTGTGTGGCACTCCCCCCCACACACACATAGTTCTCACCCACCAGCCTGTGGACATTTCCACAGCATTTCTCTGAGTAGCCAGGATGGTGAGGCAAGTGAAGATGATAATGAAGGTCGGGAGGGGGGGGCAATTATAAAAGTAGGTAAGTCCAAATTTTGTTCACGTGGCCACAAGGGCATTGCAACCACTAGAATTTTGAGGACCCAGCACTATTGTAACTTTGAACAGTTGTTTAATGAATGGACAGTTTGTGAGGACTAAAGAAATTCACAAAGTCATTTTAAAAAAAATATTCGTTGCATCTTCCTGACAGGAAAACCTAAGTTCTGCCTGCCAAGCCTTTGGAATGCTAAAAACCTCTACTGGAAATCAAGCCCATGTCCAAATTCTATTTCCTCCTTAATTATTCTCTCTTTTCCTTCTTCATAATTCTTAGGAACAAATTAAAATTGGAAAAAAAATATGCAGAACAACCTGAAATAATTCCTACTTCTTTTATTCACCATTTCATAAATGATTGAGAACCAAGATGTTTGTGAGAACCTTGGTTCTACTTCATCTCCTGCATGGAAGGACTGATCCATCTCACAGCGTTTAACCTCAATTATCACATTAGCTATCCTTTAGTATTTAAGAAGCAAAGTAAAGCCTCACTATGGCCATACAGCAAACTTCCCTATTTTATTTTTTTACCTCCTGAGGCTCCCTGTTAGGACTGTCAAGGTGCAGAAGAATTACACGGTCCTTTGCTCCCACCATCAGCCAAGCCCTCTTCTCATCCAGGAGGAGTGACTGGAATGCAAGGTCAGTCTCTGAGTTCAACAGCAGGCGGGAGCTGTTTGATCTCAGAAGGTCTAGAAAGTAGAATGTAGACAAAGAAATGATGTTTTTTTATCTTTGTAGTCCCCCAAAAGGGAAAGGTATTTATCTAACTTTTCTTTATCTTTGAAAACCGGCCAAAGAGATTAATTTTTAAAATATCAAAATATGGATCAATGACTCTGCTTTGTCCGATATATTCTCATCGGATTGCAAGTCACATTCAGGTTGCAATCTTGAGAGCAGTAAAATGAACTTCCTTCCAAATAGAAGCCAGTCACCTCAAGTCCAAGGAACTCTTGTGATCATTCTTGAAATTACCACATGGCTTTCAATTTGACCTTTTAAGAAGACACAGAAATCCCAGCTCTGAAGAAAGGTTGTTCTTCTTCATATGCTTTGGCAGTCTTAATATGAGATGTTGTTTTCACAAAGTTTGAAGGAGGTACTTTTCATTAGAATTTTTCAAGGTTCATCTCTTAAGATATTATCAGTTCAGCTCTTGTTGTTCTTTTAAATTTTGACCAAGCTGATTAAGCACAACTCGGTATTTGAGGACATTTCATCCCAACCTCCTACTAAAGTAGGAGACTTTTTCTTCCTTTCCAACAGAGAGAAAGGTCATTTCTTAATGGCCTGGTGACATTAACTGCCATGGTATAGCCTAAATAAAGCAAGAACTGTAATTAAGTTTCAATTAGGCACTGAAATCACTCGTTCACGTGGCCTGTTTTCCTTCCCACTCCTCTCCCCTGACTCCCAATCTTTCTATCAAGAATTCAATACCAATCAAAGTCACTGAAAATGTGCTCCTTGGTCAGTGGGACGGAGCAACTCAGGGGTCAAAGAGGAAACCAATCCATGCTTTGCTACCTGTCTTCCTCTCTAGCCCGTTTCTGCAGGACATCCCTTGCCATTGTATTTTCGGAGAGGGGAGAAACTTGGCATCCTCCCCCCCTTAAAAAAAAACACCCTTAACTGCATCTGTTTATTTTTATTTCTAAAAAGAGCATGGAGTCTACCAGGAGCCTAAAGACAATATTTAAAAATAGCAATGGAGGCTTGATTGCATGCCATTGTTGGAAAGCAGCAATAGAGAGTTCTGTAAATACACTAGCACTGAGTATGACAGATTCCTGAAGTTTTTATCCCTTTAATAGCTCGGAAAGGCAGAGACTGGCCTTGTTTCACCAGAGCGGCAACTTCAGGAAAACTGATTTTAAAAGTAACATCTTTGTGAGCTGAAGTGGATAGCATAAGAACAATAAATAGGAACCATAAGCCATCAGAGAGTAATATTGTAAGCTCCATAGGGAATTGTTAGTGGAAGTGGATGTCTGTTGAGAATGAGCTTACTCATTGAAAGCTATTATTATAGACATATGAATCCAGCATGGCAGTTGATATACATCATCCGAAGCCTATTTACGCGCTTGTCTGAATCTTTGCAGCCCAGATCTGATGCTCTACTAAAGGAAGCAGCTGAGGAGGGGGGCATAAGGAAGAGCAATAGCAATAGCACTTAGAATTATATACTGCTTCCCAGTACTTTTTCAGCCCTCTGTAAGCAGTCTACAGAGCCAGCATCTTGCTCCAACAATCTGGGTCCTCATTTTACCAACCCCAGAAGGATGGAAGGCTGAGTCATCCTTGAGTTGGTCAGAATTGAACTGATGACAATTGGTAGAATTAGCCTGCAATACTGCATTGCAGTATTGTGCCACTGCGCCACCATGGCTCTTGCACAAATGCCTTGGAGAGGGCTACTGCTAGGCACCACTTATTATTATTACTATTATTTTTACCAATTTGGATCCAAAGTTAGGGAAGCAAGCTTTTGAACTGTGTCAAATCCATTCCAAGGCCACAGAGTTGGACTGTGAAACAAGAAACCAAATGGGGAAACATTTCTCAGTCTGACAACATGTACTTTCCTAGCTCACCTCTGCTGTTTAGGAGAAAGAAAAAGCACCCTCTGCTCGGCCAGCCTTCTACTGAGATGAGAATCTCTGTATCAGCAGAGATGCTACAGCTTTGGTGCTCTCCCTGATTGCCACTTGGGAAGGATTTGTTTCACTGCCCTGGTGTGCTATTGTTCTTGACCTCCTCCTCCTCTCAAGCACATCTTTCCTTTGCAGCCCTTGCCTTGGGTTGTCCCATTTCCTCTTGGCAGGCCCATCTGTTTCTTTCTCTCCCCCCTTCCTATTCAACTTCAGGGCAGAGGGCGTCACTGGAAGCTTTCATAATGTAAACCCTGTCATCCTTTTCACCCTTGAACTTGGCTTGATATCTCTGAGTCACACCTCCTGCCATTGTTTGGGCTGCTCCCATGATCCTCCTAAGGCTGGGAACTTCCTTCAGTAAAGACCAAAAGAAAGCATCTTTAACATGATCTGCTAGACCTTAGGTCACCATGAACTGGGAGGGGGGGCTCCAAGGTTGCTCCACAGCTTCATGCTTTCCAAAGAAACCCAGATCTATTGGTTTATTCTGTCGGCAGCCAAAATCATTCTTAGCAATATATCTCAAAGCAAATGCTCTGCAAATGTTTATTGCAACAATAAATGGAGTGCCTAGTTGAATCCCAGGTTGTTGTTCCAGGTTTATCTGTGTTGAATTCCAGGTTGCCATCTTCCTCCCCAGTCCAAAACATGGTCCAATCCTCAAACTGCTTTCAGCTCTCCAATAATTGTTTGCTTCCAGATGCTGAGTCTCATATCAGTTACTACACAGACCCCAGAATTATAGAGAGGACTGCCATTCAGGAGTATCTATGTTTCTTCCAATTAACTGATGTTTACTTTGTCAGAAAAATCAACCAACATTATCTTGAATTTCTCTATTTTTAAACCAACCCTGACCTTTTATCAATTAGTTGTACCATAACAAAGTTGTGTAACTTGGATTTATGTTAAGGTAGGAGTTGGCTTGCATGTGCATCTGTATGCCAGAAAACGAGCTGCATATATAAGTACAGGTGGTCCTCATTTAACAACCACACTTAGGACTGGTAACATAGTCATTAAGTGAAGCAGTTGCTAAGTGAAACTACAACTTTGCTTATGATTTTACTTTAGCTTTCATTTCTTATGTAGACCCATGAAGACCTTGAATTGAGGAATGATCATAAAGTTACTTTTTATCATAACTGCAAATGTTCACTAAGTGAGGCAATCATTAAACGAGGATTATCTGTAATTGTTATAGTAGTATTTCTTTTAGGAAGAACTTAATATTTCCTCTCAAGGAATACAACAATACTATGGAAGAGTGGGAATTAGCCACAGTCCAGTTATTTGGAAAGTACCTAGACAACATTGATAATTGTGACATTTGCTTAGAATGGCCCACATGGTTTGTTTGCTAGTCAACTGAAATTAAAATTCCCTTTTTGTGACTTAAATGAATACAGATCTTCAAATTCCTGAAAGCTTCAGTTCCAGCAGAAGTCACAGAATGAAGGTTGGAATCAGCAAGCCCCAGAAAGAGATAAGGAACAATATACAAGGGTGAGACTGCTGATGGGATTCAAATAATTTAACACCAGCTCTCTGCCCTAATGATTTTTTCCAATAACCAGTTCACCAAACTGCTCAGAAAGTTAACCGGTTCTCCTGAACCAGTGCAAACTGGCTGAATCCCACCACTAGGTGAGACCAAGGAGGATGGGGAAGCAATCTGCATTAAATTCATTGTGCGCTCTGCAATGTACAATCTTCTCCACAATCCTTAGAGCACACTGAAAGAGTAACATGAAAACATACCTTGGTAAGAGAGGCGAAGGCGGGGGACCCATTCCCTCCAGGAATAGGTGTTCTCAATTATTAGCAGAACATACCAAGCCACCAGGACTAGCTTGGTGATGAAGCAATAGCACATGCCAAAAGTCAATCTGACCATTCCTTCTGCAGCCAAAAACACATCGACCAGTCAGAAAGTCTTATTCACACATGCATTTTCTATTCAAGGGAAGACATCTGCCAAGTACCTGGAAGGGAAATAGAAAAGAATCCTTACAAAAGACATATCCAGAAGGAGAACATGAAGTGGCACAGACGTTTCTGGCCATTCTTAGTAGAACATAACTGGGCTTGCTGGCTTCTGAATTAGAATTACGCTGGCAGTTGGCAAAATATTTTTTATTTATATAATTTGATTTGTCAATCGCTTACAAGATAATAGGCATAAGAATAAACATAGTTATGAATACATGAAATATAAGAAAAATAAAAAGAAACAATAGGACAAGGATGGTAATCACATTGGTGCACTTATGCATGCCCCCTACAGGCCTCTTAGGAAGGGGATGAGGTCAATAGTAGACAGTCTAAGGTTAAAGTTTTTGGGGTTTGGGGAAAAAAAACCACAGAGTCAGGTAGAGTATTCCAGNATTGACTACTCTGTTGCTGAAGTCGTATTTCCTGCAGTCAAGTTTGGTGTGATTAACCTTGAGTTTGTATCTATTGTGTGCTCCTGTATAGTTATGGTTGAAGCTGAAGTATTCATTGACAGGTAGGACATTGCAATGTATGATTTTATACACAATACTTAGATCGAATCAAAGGTGGCGTAGTTCTAGTTTTCTAGGTCTAGAATTTCAAGTCTGGTGGCATAAGGTATTCTGCAACAATTTTGAACCTGAATTTCATACCTTCTTCATTAAATCAAAACTTGATTTTTTTAAAAAATAGAGATGATATATTTCTTCTCCCTCTGTGGACCATTTTATTTACCATGTCCTTGCTCAACCTTGAAAAACTGCTGATCTAGCAATGCAGATTTCCCTATAGAATGTATAAGGTAAGACAAAGACCCATGTGTCTTTGCAACCCAGCCCAATGCAAGCATACCCAAAAACAAATATGTCTTTGATTATGATTATGGCATAAACCTTGTGTTCTTACTTCTACTTAACCCACCTGGATTCATAGAGATACTAGAGTTTTAGTAAATTTAAAACCTTAATTCTATCCATCCAACTAAAGGTGCTGTATATATATATTCCAAAATTGGAAAATCAACCCCAATCGTGGGTTTCTAGTATTTAATACACGACAATAGGTAAGCATAAGATATACCTTCATATTCAGGAAACCAAATTCTCTTTCATTAACTGGAAATAGCATTTCTATAAAAAATAATTTCAGAATCAAAGAATCCTTGGACATTTTCTAAACAAAGAATTTGTTTTCTGAAGATATTTTCCAGATATATAAACAGGAAATCCTCTCAGAATATAAAATTAAACTGGGAATAGTATTGAGAGTGGGGAAGGTTTAAAAACTCCCATGTATCAAAATCTAAAGAAATCTCTCCATATATTTTATTTATATTACACTACTGCTTGTGACTACTTGTCAGCTGGAGAGCTGGGTTCAAGACCTGTGCTCTGTGTGAGCTACTTAGCATGCAAATGCAAATAAATCAATAGGTACCACTTTGTTAGGGAGGTAACAGTGTTCCATGCACCTTTTGCATATAGCTATGGTCCTGTGACCATGGAAATAGTTTTCAGGAACACTGGAACCCTCAGCCAAGAAATGAGATGAGCATCATCCCCTAAAGTTGGGCATAACTGACAGTGAAACCTTTACCTTACTAAATCACATACTTTGGCATACTCATACATAAATATTTAATGGATTTGGTACAAATACAATATCGATATTCCTAAAAAGAATATATAACCAATTTTCACCCACTGACATCAATTCCAATTTGGACCAATTAATAGAATACCCTGCTATTTTGCTAAAGGCAATTATCTTTTTGCATCAACCCTGGGAAAGCAATATAATGTTCAGAAATAAATATAAATATGTTGTTTGCAAATAAAAATAACTGAGTTATGCACTACTCTGTAGATCTCCCTATGTTATCTAATAGCACAAGCCAAATGTTCCATTGCAGATATTAAAAAGCAAGGGGGAAAGTGAACTTCTTTGTGTAGTTCATTTGAAGAGGAAATAATAGGAGAAAACATGAAATTAACTTTTACTTTAGATCTTGGTGACTCATATAATATCTTAATCCAATTTATGAATTCCAAAGGAGATCCTAATCTATTTAGCACAGCAAACCTGTAGTGTTTATGAATTTTGACAAAGGCCTTTTCAGCATCTAATGATAAAGTTCTAATTGATTTTTGTTTAGAGTCTTAATATACTAAAACTTGAGTGTTTCTTGAATCGACTGCATCAATTAGAACGTTATTGAATGTAATATCAAATAAAAATGATTTGATCCTTTTTCACATGTCAAATTGACTTTATGGGGAAATGCTCCTTTAAAAATCAGAAGAAAATAGGGCGATATGGAAAAATTGGATGGAAGTGGAATATTGACTTTGGACCAAATGACAGATGATGTAGAATGAATTTTTATTATATGCTGTGTCAAAATTATTTTATCAGATATAGTCAAATGGTAATATTTATAGCTACAATATTTGTTACATTATTTTTTGGCCCAGCAGTATTTTAAGTTTCTGAGATACCTGAGAGATTAGAATTTATTAAATCCTTCAAAACTAAAAAAAAAAATACTATTATTCTTTTATAGATATTTGTAAAGGCCCTGTCACACTGGCCGACGGATGCAAAACGTTTGTAAAAAGGAAACAGCGGATGAGAAAAATGTTCCATCCGTTCTTATCCGCTCTCAAAAGGGGCAAAAATTTGCATAACCAGAGCGGGCAACACGGAAAGGAATGGATGGGGGAGGACGTAGGGCGATGAAAAGCGGAATGCTCCACGGAAGCCTAGCAGATGGAAGCGGATGGCGAGCGGATGGCACATCCGCAAGGCTTCCGGGGAGCGCAGCAAAGCGGACGCGGAACGGATACAGCGGATGCAGAGCGGACGCCGATGGATGAAGTGGATGCAGAGCGGATGCCAAGCGGATGAAGCGGATGCAGAGCGGAAGCCTGCGGATTGCCTAGCAGAAGCCTAGCGGATGCCTAGCAGATGCTAGTGTTCACTGCGCATGCGGGAGGATGCATTGCGTCAGCCCCGCGGATATAAAGGGAAGCATCTCCCAGCAGGTCACCATTCTGAGGAAAGACCTGCTTCCCAGACCACAGCTCTCCAGCCAGCCAGAGCCTAGCAGCAACCCCACAACCATAGGGAAGAAGAGAAGCCTCAGCCATCTGCTGCCAGCCTGCGCAAGAGGGACAGGGCCACCATCACCCCCTGGCCCTCACTCTGCTTCTCTCGGGCTTCTGCAGCCGGGGCTCGCTCTTCTGAGGCTGTGGCTTCTGTGATGCTGCTTCTGGAGGGAGCTGCTGCTGCTGTTCCTGGCGGTGGTGCTATCAGCTGGTGTTTCTACTCTGGCTGTCTTCGCTTCATCTATGAGCTGCTTCTAGGTGGGTGGTGCTTCTGCTGGGCTTACTCTGCTTGGCGCTGCCTTCCTGTGCTGGGTCTTCTGCTGGTGCTTACTCGCTGGCACCTGCTCTCGTCGCTGGTCCTGCTGGCTGCTTCCTGGTCTGCTCGTGCTCCTGGTCCTGCTGGTCCTGTTTGGTGGCTCCTGGTCCTGCTCGGTCTCCTGCTGCTGGCTCTGTCCTGCTGGTCTCTGCTGGTGCTGTTGGCTGGTGGTGGGTGAGGAGCAGCCCCTACAACTTGGAAGCCG
>BHFT01017376.1:0-35989 GCA_004320025.1 Laticauda laticaudata
ATAGAGCGTATGAAACACATATGCAATGAGTACACAACGGATGCATAGCATTTTCCAACGGGTGGCAAGCTTTTTTTAACATTTTACATCCTCTTTGCATCCGTAAGTGCAGTGGGACTGGGCCTTATGTTGAACCACAGCTTCTTCAGACTCCCCTTCCTTTCAGTTCATTGACAGTTCTGTTACATATTTGTTTTATTATTTCCTTGCTTTATATAATCAACCTATCTCAACACGAATCTTTCATCCTGGTCATTTGCTTTTGTATTCAGTCCATGTTTATTCAGAACCAATTCATACATGACTCTCTTCTATTCAGCACTCTCTTCTTTAGTAACTCACTCCCACTACAGCTGGTCATACATATGCAACAAAGTGGACAGAGCATGTTTTCATTCATAGCCATTTTTACTTCTTTTGAGAAACATTCCTTTCTTGTGACAGACCACATACTGTTCCTTGTATGTTGACCAATGGTTGCATATGTTAACTTATCAGTGAAAAACTCTGCCAGTATTAAATTGCTGTCCCGACTATTGATCCTATCCTGCCTTTCCCGCCTCTGTTCCCTGTTACTGCCACTCACCTCACTTTTCTTCAAATGATGTAATGAAGGCAAAGGATATGAATTTGTATATGTCTTGAGTTGTGAACAGTACCAGAATATGGGAAAATGTTATTTTAATATTGGCAAACAAGGTAACATAATGGGTCACACCAGAAACAATGTGTTGCTGAAATATATTTGTGGAATGGTCAGGTATCTTAGAGTAGTTTATCACTAGGGATTGTGGATGACCTGGCTTCAGTTCTCCATGCTCTGATAGTTTACCTGTTAGTCTACTGCAGCACATGATGGACAGACTGCCTTGGCTGAATTCCCAGTTCATTTCTCAATTCAATTACAGTGTGTTTTCTAACTTTTAAATATTTCCATGATGTGAGATATGAGTACCTAAAAGATACACACACACACAAACATACACGTGCACGCACATCTTATACATACAAATATACATATATCATAAAGAGATTTTAATGGATATATCTCAAATGCCTTGAACATCTGAAAGCTACATATAACTACAGTATTGATTATTATCTTAATCACACATGAACAGTCTACTTGTTTCCTTTTGTGACAGCAGGGCCAGAAATCAGGTTGAGTCTGGCCTATCAACATATTTTAAAATATTTTAAAGTCTGCTGCCCTAATTATTGCTACCTTGGGATTTCTTTACTTTTGTCAAACTAATTAAACAATGTAAATATTTAGTCAATTACATTTTACTTATTCTAAATAACATTCAGCATTAACTTAATTAAAATTAATCAGATGCAAAAATACAGAGTTGCACAGATTACAGCAGAATTCAGATTCACAATTCATAAGTAAATTGTGGAATCCCCGATATTCTCTGAGATGGGTTGTTTTCCTGCAGATGTTTCATTACCCAGCTGGTAACACCTAAAGATGTTACCTACTTGGTCAATGAAATGATGGCAAAAAAAACAACCAAGCTCAAAGAGCACCAAGTCTCCATAGTTCAACCTTGAGCTACAGATGTTCTCTTCTTGGGTTTTAACAAGTAAATTGTTTAATGTTGAGAAAAGAGTTTTGTACTTTATTTTTCTAGGGATCTTAGAATAACATAGAAATTTCGAATAGTAGCCCATTATCAATCATTGGACCTGTTTATAACTGGTTTGGCTTTGCAACAAAATAAGCAGTTGTGTTTTATTCATGTGACATGATTCAGCAAGCCAAGGATTAGTATGATATAGAAACTTAAAATAATTTTAAATGTTGTAATATTATATTGTGTACACTTATTATTGTTTTTGCATATTACCAATAATATTTGTGGACAGTAATGTGGATAATAATTTAGAAATCTTCTAATAAATTATTGAATGGGATTATTTTGTGTGTGTGTATGATTGTATGATTGTTGAAATCCATGAAGTTATTGCAAACTTGGTCAAACTTAAATTCTACTAAAAATAGTGTGAAATTAGTTATGGATAAGTTCTACTTGAATTCACAAGTGCAATTAATTTTAGATTGATTCAACAAATGGTATTAGGGTTAAGATAATGGCTATTGGTTCTTTGGCATTCCTCACCTTGGAAGAAATGATGTTGGCACCACTACTGCTTGCAACTATTAAAGTACTTCTTGTAATAGACCACTTTAATATGCCCTGTGTTTTCCTGCCATGACCAAATAAATGCTTCTTCCTAGAATTGCAGCTTTTTAACCATAGATCATTGACTTAATGATCAAAAGATTCTAAGGAGAAAGCCAAAGTTGTAAACACCAGTTGAGTTTGCTGATATTAGCTGTTCTAGCAATTCGTTCATAATTCCTTTTATAATTTTTTTAATTGCTTGAAGAGCTATTTTGAGATTACAAAAGGCTAGATTACAGAAAGTACCATCAACAATAATTTTCTAATGTTTATATGACTCAGATTTACAATTAGCTGTACATAAACATGAATGCTGTAAATCAGAACAATGACTTAAATATATATTTTCCATGTGGCATAGTGGTTAAAATGTTAACTGAAGATCTGGCAAATAAAGATTCAAATGTAGATATAAAACTCATTGGAAGGCCTTCTCTAATCCTAATTTATATCACACAAAATTCTTCTGAGTATAAAAATGGAAGGCAGAAACAAACCCACATATACTACTTTTGGGATTAGGTTATAAAGATACAGTTGAAGAGTAATAAATGCTTTTAGAACACACATCTCAGCGATTAGAAGGTTCAAAGCTGTCAGTTTTCATCCAGGATTCTGATTAGGATTCAAAACTGATTGAGTTGTTACATAAAATTGGTTTACACCCATAAGCCAATGATTTGCCTTATGATTTTCAAATTCTAATATATTTCACTTCCCCATTAAGTTTTTAAGGTCATATAATACATAAGATGGTTGGATAGTACGATTATAGACAACTTTAGCAGATCTTAATATGTATAAGAACAACTAATCTGATACCTCATGAGGTTCACAGAATCAAGAACTATATAGCAAAAAGCAATCCAAGGCCAGTATTTACTCTTATAACACCCATGATCATTTATTATTGTTTTAAATTCCATAGGCAAAGTTTTCCAGATGGATGTAAAGTAATAATAACTTTGACCTGTGTACAAACAATCCAAGAGAATAAAAAACAATCACATTCATAATTCATGAAAAGTTCATGGCCATAAATATATCAAAGTAAATGCCAGAACAATTCATTAGCACAAACTGAGCGTAAAAATGACTGCTTGATTGCCATCATATTTGACAGCAATCAGTTTTTGTTTTTTGATGCCATGCTCTTGTTAGCTAAAATTCAAGCCTTTGGAATGTCCATCTTACATTGTTCTTTCCTGTCTTATTTCATTATCAAGACTAGAGAAAGGAAGGTAATTGCCTTTGTCACAGTTTATTTGGTTTTCTGAAATGGTTGGTTTTATTTTCCTCTTATTGTTGGGCTATTTAAATAAATACAATAATTAATCATATATGTGTGTCAAAAATGTACCATTAAAGCCTTAAAACAATCAAGGAATTGATTTGAATGCCCCAACAGTACTAATTTACAGACAAAACATATTTGAGATGTCTTTGTAAATTCTTGATATTTGAACAAGACTTTTATGATATATTTCTATGACCATAAAGATATCTACTCAGGTTACACAGTAATACAAAGACACTGGTTCTATCTTTTGGGATTTTTTAGACTTAGCTCTGGTCCCAGGATAATGAGTCATTCTGCTACTATGTAAAAAAATACGTATCGGTATGGGTTGTTTTCCCTTTTAGGAGATTTCCCCCAAAATAAATAAAAATACATAAATAAAAATTACATATCGATAACTTATTGCCAAGTATGAAAGACATGTATTATTGACATCATGCACACACCGGTTAATAGGATATTAGTGTTGGAATACAGCAAAAAAATATTTTTGAGGATCTTCTGAAGCATTAAAGGGGAAAACAACTTATGTTGATATGTAATTTTCTACATTGTGGACCCTACACTAGTGATGGCAAACCAGTGGCATATAAAACAAAATGCCACACCATTTTGGGTAACACATAAGCATTCACCAATACCTGACAACAATTATTCTTGAAAGCATAGCTGGTTCTTGCATGATTTTCAGAGGCTGTGAAGAGCATGTGGGAATCGGTTGTGCTTTTGCATGGTCTCTGGAGCATCTGAAAATCATGCGAGAATGGGGCAGGCTTTTGGAGGCTGCAGACACCACAGAAGATCATTCTTCGAAGCTGCTGCGAGATGAAGACCTCATGCAATCTTAAGTTGCCTTGGGTAGGCTGCAGAGGCCTGTCAACAGAACACAGCCTGAAGGTAAGTAGTGTATGGCAGATCCTGGGGATCATACACATAATTGGACTGTTTGTTTTTTTAATACTGAATATATAAAGAATTGTTTGTCTTCATTGTGTGGAGTGTGGGCGTGACATGCCAACAGAATAAAATTAAGAGGTTTCCTAAATTTTTGACACGCTAAACCCCAATTTTTCACCACCATTTCTCTACACTGATATTGTAAACAAATCAAGTATACAATAAATAATTAAGAGTTTAACTGTATCAACAACTACAGCAAAATCTTAGTTGTCACTTCTTTTCCTCTACCTATTTGTCCTGCATCCCAATGCAAAATATGTGTCCTAACAAGGTCCACTTTGTGATTTAAGGCTCGGTCCCACTGCACTTACGGATGCAAAGAGGATGTAAAACGTTAAAAAAAGCTTGCTATCCGTTGGAAAATGCTATGCATCCGTGTTCTACTTCACTGCTATGTGTTTCATACCCTAATCCGGAGCTCCGTCCACTTTGAGATTTCATCACGCAAAAAGTTTTGAGCTGCACAAAAACTTTGTGAATGTTTGATGGAACTTTCTAGCCGCGTTACGATGAACTCACATATAACTCTCAATTCACCTACACCATTAAACGGGCCGCTGTTATTCCTCTCTGCATCCTCCTGGGGCGCATACCCCACAAACTGACATCGCTGCAGCTGAAAGACGGAAAGAGGAAGGAAACAAAAGGGTAGCAGGAACGGTCTACACAGCGTTAGTAGCACGGGAAATGAAAGGGATGTAAGCAGGCATGCTCTCGAGTATAAAGCATATACAAATCTGTGTGACAAAAGTTTGATCTGGGTATGTATCGCTGATATCTAGGATGTCTTGCAGTTATGTCCAGATTGAGAGAAGGATACCAGGCGGACTACCGATATTTCCTATAAAAAGGGGGAGAAATCATCTGGATCTCAGTATGAGTCCAGCAAGCCGTGGATCAGACCTCTTCACCTTGGTCTGGTTCTTCAACATCACAATCTCCACCATGGATGATGGACACAGTCTATGATAGCTGCGCTACATTACAGCAACAATAACCTGTTCAGAACTGTTTCAAGTTTTATACAGAAGGAGAAGAAGGAGACGTCAAGAGCTGTGTGGGTTTCAAGATATTGGACGTGAGAGAATGGAGTTACAATGACCAGTTTATGGTGAGCTGAGATATATGACCCTCATGCATTCCATCACTCATTTGAGGAGCCACCAGATGGTTTTTTGAGGAATTTTGTAGAGGTCTGAGACCCAGGTGATCCAAGCCTAGCACCATACTTCCGTCCCAACCGAACCCGGGACTGAAGGTGGCACTTGTATCTCGGAGGGCCACACACAGCAGTCAGGCAGAAGTGGTCAGAGAGTGGTACAGGCCATCACTGAGGAATACGTGGAGGGACTCCTCAAGTGCCCCACCACTTGAACAAGCTGGGAGAAAACTTGCAGAGAGTGTTGTCCGAGGTGGAACTTTCCCCACACTATATGGTGCACGTTGGAGCCATAGATGGGAAGACTGGGCCTGCAAAGCTCCAGCCAAAACTCAGGGTCCAACTATTACAATGTACAAGGGCTTCTTCAGTATCATCCTCTTGCCAGGGATGGCTAACTACAAAGTCAGACATCGATGTTCCAGGCAATGGGTCAGCTTCAGATGGCCAGGTATACAACGCAAGTGACCTCAAGGATGGGGCTGGAACGGCAAACCTCATCATGGGTTTTCCCTACCCAATGACACAACAAAGATGTGCGCAATCTTCATCATTTGGTGATGACGCGTTCTCCCTCAGAAAAACCTACCTCATGAAGCCGGTACACTTCAAGATACCTCACCCGGTGAAAGAGGATCTTTTCAAACTACAGGCTGGTCCAAGCAAGACGGGTGGTGAAGGAATGCCTTTGGCATCCTTGGCCAACAGGTTCTCAGATACTTCTCACCACCAGCCAGCAGACCAGAGACTGGAGAGCATCGTGGAAGCTGCTGCAATCCTGCACAATCTCTGTCGCTACTCACCCGTGCCAGAACAGACTTTGTCGACCGTCAACAAGGGAATGGGACATGGAGCCTGGTGAATGAGGCTAAGGACGTTAATCCTTGATAGGACACTGTGGATGTAACAAGGCCCCAACAGAGCTCACATAAGGGAAGAAGCAGCGCAACCTTCCTGAGACACTGGATGCAACTCCCAGCTTGGAGCAGTGGAGTGGCAAACAGGATAGATGGCAGATGCTTCTTTTGAAGCTGGCCCATAACACTGAGAGTAGGCAGTTATGTGAGATGGTCCTACAATGAATAGCCCTCTATAAAATATATCTGTATTTTTAAAATGTGGTGCATCAATGAAATAAATTGTTATTGATAAGAAAGGTCCATATGGTGTGGCAGCTGGGATGGATGACCATACAGTCCCCACTATGGTTGCACTGGAGGTTAGCCCACAACACACCACAAGCACAAGCCACCAGAAAAGTTTTCACCAACACTTATCAGTATAAAAAAATAACTAAAGGCAAAAACTAAGTGGTCTTAAGCAAAGATAACTTAATTATAAAACTTTATGACATTAAATAAGCAAAATGAACAAGTAAACTGTATTAAGGTTGTGTTAAGCAAAGATTAACCTTTATTACTTTCTTAGGTAAAACTTTATGAACTTATAAAAGCAAAATGAACCAAGTAAAGTGTCTTAAGCGCAAAAGATAAACTAACAAGTAAACAACCAGCCGACACTCTCAGTCACTCGAGTCATGTCTCATTGTTCTCAGTGTTAAGCGGGCAGGACGATGGAGGTGGCTTGTGGCTTGAGTGCTGGGTCTCTGATGGCACCATTGGGGCTTGGCCCCGAGGGTACAAACAGGGGATGCAAAATTGGTGTTCAGGAAACTATACGAGAGCTGGACTCATCCCGTGAGGTTTTTGAAGGCCCTTCATCAAGTACCTGCAATATCAGGCCAATACTCTTATACGATTGTTCCTTTGATGGGCTTGGCTGTGGGTGGAGGAAGGAGGAGTGTAGTGGGCTGTCTGGTCTGCAGCTGGGTAAGAGAGTGGCGTCTGTGGGCGTGCGATGAACCTGGGCCTGGACTGGGAAGTTTCTGTTTTGTGTGGGAAAGTCCTGGTAGTCGTACCTTGGTAGGTGAGGGCTGTTGAAAGCCGGGAAGGCTGTGACATCGCCTGGGGTGGAAGGGCAGACCTGGACTGGGTCGGAGCAGCTTCAGCTGGGCTTGAGGTGTGCAGAGAGTGCTGCAATCTTCTGCTTCATCACCTGGTACTGGGCCTCAGCAGCGTCCCTCAGGTCTGGCTCACGTAGGTGGATAAGGCTTCCGGTCTGAGGATGGTATGTCACTGTGGACCAGCTGAGAGAGAAGTGTCTGTTGCTGGTCTTCATTGTGTCCCTGATCTCCAACAGCACACTGTGGTCCTGGCCCCCTCGTCGCCTCTGCCTGCATCTTCTGGAGCTGGGGGTGGGGGTGGGTTGGCCCTTGGTGGCTGCTGCTTCTTCCTCCATTTGTGACAGCAGGGCATCATCCTCCATGGGATCCTCCAAGTCTGCTGGCATGGGGAGTGCAACTGTCAGGGGGTCTCTGCCGTGGGGCCTCTGAAACACCTGCCTGGACAGGGGAGCTGGCTCCTGGCTGGAAGAGGACTGGCTGTCTTGTGGGCTGTCTGAGGGAGAGGTCTCAGAGGGGCTGCTCCTCAGTGGCGGGATCTCACCCTCCAGGAAACTGCACTTTGGCCATTGACGTACATCTCCTGGTCAGTGAGCTTGACAGTGGCCTGCCCGGGATTTTCTTGAGGTGTAGCTTGCCATACCAGGTGTGCATGTGCTTTCCACCATCCTAGGGAGTACTTCTGCAGTGTACTCCAGGCTCTCCTCCTTGTCTTTTCCAAGCTGCCTGCTTCTTCTTGGTGTCCCGATACAGTCTGTGGCCTTTCTCCCAGAGGTACTCGTTCTCCTCAGCCATTCTAGCACCTCATCTCCTTAGAAAGGGTGTACTGTTTCCTCTCTCCCTTCTCCTTCCCTTGCCTCTTCTCCCTCTGGCGGGGCTTGAGCAGCAGGGCCTTCAGGGGCTTGAGGGCCTGGGGCTGGTCCACCACAGATAGCAGCAGCAGCTCAGAGTCAGTGCCAGGGGGGATGCTGGTTCTGCCCTTCTTCACCTTTGCCAGGGCATGAACAAGTAGGCACGGGCTCCACTTCTTGCCTGACTACGAACCAGGTGTTCTGCAAGATGTAGTGGCAGCATGTCTTTTCCCTGTGTATGCTGACTGTGCGTTCTGCAACTTTATATCCCGGAGCTGAACGCAATCATACTCCCCGCATGCGCAGTGAACGCTTTGCATCTGATATAGAACCGGTGGCATTCCCCTTTGTTTCCTATAGGCATCCATAATGCATCCGCTTCATCCGCTATGGCATCTGCCCCTTCCACTATGCGTCCGCTTTGAAATTCTCCCCCGAACCCTTCGGAGGTGTCATCCGCTTCCATCCGCTTTCATTCCACTAACGGTTCCTCATTGAACATCCGTTTAACATCCCCCGCTACATACTACCCACATCCGTTCTTTTCCATTCTGTTTATGCAAATTTTTGCCACTTTTGAAGCGGATGACAACGGATGGAGCACCCTGAAATTTTGCTCGGCCGCTGTGTCCTTTTATGCATACGTTTGCGTCCGTCGGCAGTGGACCAGCCTTAAAACAATAGTTCTTTTTCTCTTATACATTCTACTGATTTGTGATAATTTGCTTGGTAGCATGGATCAGATAAACAGAACAGCAAAGCTTTAAGAGAAGATGTCTCACAATATAGAAGATTTTCTGCCAGTCACATTGCTCTGCAGGCAGGAACCCAACCTTTTGGAACCTCAGGGACCACCAAACTTCATAATTTTAAATCCCGTGGACCAGAGAGCCTGAGAAAATTCCAAAAACAGTCTGCAAGAAAAATTCTCCACCGTTTTCTTACCGATCAATCATTCTTTATTTGGGATTGCAGAATACTATCTCCAGCTCTGTTCTTGGGGGAGTGGGAGGGAAGAGAGACCTTTGGCTTCATGCAAGGAAAGCACCAGAAGCAGCAGAAGTCTCTTTCCCTCCCCAAATTCTGCCAAAAATGAGTCTTTGTGAGACTTGTTGCACCAGGCAGCCTCTTGGAGCAGG
This sequence comes from Laticauda laticaudata, assembly GCA_004320025.1. Classification (NCBI taxonomy): domain Eukaryota; kingdom Metazoa; phylum Chordata; class Lepidosauria; order Squamata; family Elapidae; genus Laticauda; species Laticauda laticaudata. The sequence continues at coordinate 9,562 of BHFT01017376.1, forward strand.
ATGCTTTGCAGGGTCCCAAAGACTTATATCTGGTGGTTTGGGGGAGAGAAAGAAAACTTTTGCTGCTTTCCTTCCATGCAGCCAAAAGCTGAAGAAAGAAGCGGAAAGAAGCAGTTTGATGGCCAGGCGAGGTGCATGGGGCAAGTTTTGCCCCTCCGCCCTTTCCCCCCCCCATCACTATCTCATGTTGTTCACAATTGCTAGCAACACAACTCCCGCCCTAGCAACATTTGGAGGCGGAATTCACACAGACTCGGTTTGTCTTGCAAAGGCAAAATTAGCTTTTCGTCTGGCACTTGCTGGGGCTTGCTGAGGCCAGGGTGCTGCCTGAGAAGCAAACAATGCAAGTGACACATCCCCACATTTTGCAGAGATTCTTTTCCAGTTTTTGAAAAATGGACATTACCAAAATCAAAGGTAATTTTCTAACACTATACATTTTCTTTTCCTTGATGGGATCTGTGCATATATGTTGTATTTAGCTACGGCTATATGCTAGATCTATCTATGATTCTGAAAAGGAAGATCTTGGGAGTATGAGCACACATTAGTGTATGTTTTTAAGGCACAACCTCACACATTTTCAGTACATTAAGTTATCTTTCATTTCTGTCCTAAGATTTTTAAGCATAAATATTTTGCATGCTTGCTGGAGATGTGTATGTATAGCAATAACAATTAAATCTCATTAATAATGGTAAAAACTGCATAAGCAAGTGTAAGATTTTACTCTAAATATCCTATAAATTGAGATGGTTGCCAGTTATATACATTTATGATCTAAATGTTCTTGGGAGGAGGATGTTTTAAAAAAGAGAACAAATAGGATAGAAATCCATTCATGCATGGTTTTATAACAAGGGGTTTGTATTTTCTACAGTTTATTGATACATGCTTCCTGGCAAAATAGTAAAAGGAATGCTATTCTGCTCTGTGTATGTCTACCAAGAAAGTCCTAACATTAGTCATTAGATTAGGATAGTGCATGACCTAGTGCAAGGATTAATGTTAATAATATGGTTTCTGGACCCATGAGTGTGGTTGTTCTTTCCTAAATTTCCTCTTTACATGAGCCTTTAAAAACCAAATATGTTTAATTCTTATTTTTACTTATCTTAATAAGATATTAATACAGGTTAGACATTGAAATAAAAACAATGAAAGATGCTACTATATTTTTAGATCTTGTTTTCATGAACAACCAATATATGCACTAAAAAGAGTGAACTCTTTTAGAACCACATCAAAATCATCTCAACTACATGAACAGGTTTAACTTTCCCTAACATGTAGAGAAATCATGTTCCTGAGATTCTACAAATATTTTCTAATAACAAACTGAAAATTTTGTTCAAGATGAGCTGTTTTACTTTACAGCCAATATATTTGGCTCAACACATATGTGTAAATAATCAAAGCAATGAGTGCACAATAAGACTTTCATTTTAACATTCCCTCGATGATGATATTATTATTATTATTATTATTATTATTATTATTATTATTATTATTATTATTCAGTAGCAGTATTAGTATGATTTCACATTTGGGATGAAATTCAGCTTGTTTTACCTGGGTTACAGATTCTACTGCTCGGGCTATTCTGTTTCACGCAAGTCTTTTTAGAAGTGTACAGGTAACATAGAAAAAAGTAATTGGCCTGTATCTTTGGGAAAGGTTTGGATTCTTCTCTGGTTTCCAAATTGCAATAATGTTGGTCTTCTTGAATAAAGGAGGCAGCCATCTTGAGTATAGTATCGAATTAAAAAAGGAGGCAAGCCAACATTTAATTGTTGGTTCAGAGTTCTTCAGTAGTTGAGTACATGCCATCAAATCCTACAGCTTTACCATTTTGTAAAGAACCACCTCCCTCTGTGCTTCTTCTGGTGTAAATGGACATGAGTAGAAATAAAGTAATGCTCTATATATCAGTGCTTCAACAGTCTAACTTCAGATCTAATTGGTCTGGCAAATTTCTTATATCTTGTTGTCCTTGAAGTCGAGACAAGATGGTTAGCTATGGATTTCATATTGATGGTAGAATGCTTTCTCAGCAATATAGATGATGAATCCAATTTTCAGATAAAAGAAACCAGCTTTTCCTGCTAGAGTGGGTACAGTTTAGCTTTTCAATCCTGGACATTTTCTGGCTCTGTCCAGGGAATTCAGCAATTCAGTTGCTTTTTCTGGATTAATGTAGTGTTCAAACTCGGCCCACAAGCAACTTGTCTCCTCACTCCATCTAGGGATGTAATCGTTACAGTAGCCCCTGGGGATGTTTCTTTTAGCTGCAGATTTAATTAAGTCAACAAATCTGTATGTGTTTGGCATAAGTATTCCAAACTGCTTTCTGGAAGTTCCAATGAGGTTTAGGAATGGACCTAATTGCTGGGATTGGGAGTTCTATTCTGTAGATTATAGGCCTATACTGACTGTGCGGGAAATTGTTCAAAACCTATCTCTGGATTTGAAATTACGATTTTTAGTATTCCAGAGGAAACAAAACAAAGATCTGGGGAATAATCCTTTTGCCAACGAGCAGAATGAAATGTGCTCTGATCTTTATTATCATATTTAAGAGTCAGATTGTTTATTTCCATCCAACTGAATAATCTCTCATTTTCATCGCATTGGTTACAGTCTCAAGATGTGTGATGATTATTGAAATCACAAAGGATTATACTGTCTCCCACAGGCACTGATAAGACAAAATCTGGCCAACTGTCCTTTGGAAGCTTGTAAATATCCATGATGATAATATTCTGTAATTCTATGGATATAAAGAAAACATTCTGGTTGGTAGTTGAATTAATAATTGGAGAGAGGGCATTATAACTGTTAATATCATCCATGATGTAAATCGTAATTCCATATTTAGGGTAGTGCAATATTATTATTTTATATCCAAGGTTTTAGCCCTGTCAGTTAGTGATTGTTCCCCCTGTCCTAAAGTACCAGAACATTAATAGAATAATCCATAAGGATCCATTGTTAGTATCATGCTCCATTTTATCATGCTTCCAATATTAATTTTAATGGCTTTATATTTCAAAGTTAGATCTGCTCCTCCAACCTGCTACACTGTTTTTTCCACCTGAATGCAGAGAATGGCTTTCCTTATTTTAATTATTAATTAAATAATTAATCAAACTTTTCTCCTATCACCATCTGCAGTTTCTACTTGCTTAATGACTAAGGCACAAAGAAGAAATAAGCAATTACTCAGCCAGCCATTCTATCTCTTCATCCACTTTCTACCTTGTTACCAATGACTTCACTGTATATTAAAATTACCATATATCCTTTGATATTAAAATCACTGTCAGTTCTCTGAATCAAGGGCTGTAAATCTGCCACAGAAGTCTGAGCTGGGAGAGCATTCACTGTGAAAATATGAAGATAAGAACATGGCTTCCATGTTACTAAGAAAACAATGCACAACTACAGCAAGGTTATATAGCTATATTAATTAAGGCAAGGTTTGGCTGTACCAGTTTGTACTGCGAGTAGAAGCAGCGGTAGAAAAATGAATGTACAGGATATTTAAATATAATATGCATATTTTTAATATTTCAACACATATAGACTGGGTGAAACCAGGCTCAATAGCAGTAACTGAGAGGGATCTTGGAGTCTTAGTGGACAACCAGCTAAATATGAGCCAGCAGTGTGCAGCAGCAGCCAAAAAAGCTAATGCAATCCTAAATTGTATTAACAGAGGGATACAGTCAAAATCAAGGGAAGTACTAATACCACTCTATAAATCCTTAGTAAGACCATACCTACAGTACTGCATCCAGTTTTGCTCACCACATTCTAAAAAAGATGTTGAGACTCTAGAAAAAGTAAAGAGAAGAGCAACCAGGATGATTAGGGGATTGGAGGCTCAAACATACAATGAACGGTTGCAGGAACTGGGCTTGGCTAGTCTAGTAAAGAGAAGGANCTCCCGCTTGGGCGGGAGGTTGGACTAGATGACCTACAAGGTCCCTTCCAACTCTGATTATCTGTTATCTGTTATCATAACATAATAAACTCAGAAACTCTGTTCACTAGCCCAAATAGTTTGCCTGCTCTGCCCCTGGCCCATTTAGTGCACCATTCTGTTCTCATAGAAAGCAGACATAAAAAGCCCACATCAGGACATGAGATCAACATTCATAACTATTCAGACACCCACCATTATATCTTGTGATGGCAAGGTCTTGTATGGAATGGTAAGAAGTATTTCATGTCATGTTATCTGCCCAGAATTTATAATTGTTTGGAGAAAGCCTGTTGAATAAAAATACAGTTAAAAACATAGTGCTTTTTCCAATGTTAAACGTTCAGTCCCAGCAAAGCATTATGAAAGATTTGTTGCTTACAAATGTCAGTATAAAAGGCACTATCCCAGTATTAAGAGAGATCATATCAAAAATTTCATATTGTCTGACATAGATAAATGACCAGTTTTCAAAAGAAATCTTTATATGAACCTTGGTGGCACACTGGTTAGAATGCAGGACTTCAGGCTATTTCTGCTGACTGTTGATCCTCACTGGCTCAAGGTTGACGCAGCCTTCCATTCTTCAGAGGCGGATAAAATGAAGACCCAGATTGTTGGGGGCAATATGCTGACTCTGTAAACTGCTTAGAGAGGACTATAAAGCTCTGTGAAGAGGTATATAAGTCTAAGTGCTATTGCTGTATGCAAAAAAACTATGCAACCTTCATTTTTCAGATATATATTTTAATGATAGGACTTCCTCCAGATAAGTCTATCTTGTCTCAAAAATAATAAAGGGAACACAAAAATAAGACATCCTAGATCTGAATGAATGAAATATTCTTATTAAATACTTTATCACATAGCTGAATGTGCTGACAACAAAATCACACAAAATTATCAATGGAAATCAAATTTAGCAACCATGGAGGTCTGAATTTAGAGTTACGCTCAAAATTAAAGTAGAAAAAAAACACTACAGGCTGATGATCCAACTTTGATGTAATGACCTTAAAACAAGTCCAAATGAGGCTCAGTAGTATATGTGGCCTCCACGTGTCTGTATGACCTCCCTACAACGTTTGGGCATGCTCCTGATGAGGTGGGCGGATGGTCTCCTGAGGGATCTCCTCCCACACCTGGGACTAAAGCATCCCCAACTCCTGGACAGCCTGTGGTGCAATGTGGCATTGTTGGATGGAGCGAGACATGTCCCAGATGTGCTCAATTTTGGATTCAGGTCTGGGGAACAGGTGGGCCAGTCCATAGCATCAATGCCTTCGTCTTGTAGGAACTGCTGAACGCACTCCAGCCACATGACGTCTAGCATTATCATGCATTAGGAGGAACCAGGGCCAACCACACCAGCATATGGTCTCATAAGGGTGTTGAGGATCTCATCTTGGTACCTAATGGCAGTCAGGCTAACCTCTGCGAGCAGCATGGAGGGCTGTGCGGTCTCTCTAAAGAAATGCACCACCACACCAATTACTGACCCAATGCCAAACTGGTCATGCTGGAGCATGCTGGCAGGCAGCAGAACATTCTCCACGGCATCTCCAGACCCTGTCAGGTCTGTCACATGTGCTCAGTGTGCAATAAACTTGCTTTATTCTGTGAAGAGCACAGGGGTGCCAGTGGCGAATTTGCAAACCTGGTGTTCTCTTGGCAAATGCAAACACCTGCACGGTGTTGGGCTGTAAGCACAACCCCCACCTGTGGACGTCTGGCCCTCATACCACCACTCATGGAGTCTTGTTTCTGACCGTTTAGGCAGCCACATGAACATTTGTGGCCACTGGAGGTCACTTTGGCAAGGCTCTGGCAGTGTTCCTCCTGTCCCCTCTTTGCACAAAGGTGGAGGTAGGAGTCCTGATGCTTGGATTGTTGCCCTCCTATGGTCTCCCTACACGTCTTCTAATGTCCTGGCCTGTCTCCTGGTAGCGCCTCCATGTTCTGGACACTACACTGACAGACACAGCAAACCTTCTTTGCCACAGCTCGCATTGATGTGCCATCCTGGATGAGCTGTACTACCTGAGCCACTTGTGTGGGTTGTAGACTCCGTCTCATGCTAACCACTAGAGTGAAAGCACCCGCCAGCATTCAAAAGTGACACAACCATCAGCCAGAAAGCATAGGAACTGAGAAGTGGTCTGTGGTCACCACCTGCAGAACCACTCCTTTATTGGGGATGTCTTGCTAACTGCCTATGCTTTCCATCTGTTGTCTATTCCATTTTGCACAACAGCATGTGAAATTGATTGTCAGTCAGTGTTGCTACTTAAGTGGACAGTTTGATTCCACAGAAGTGTGATTGACTTGGAGATACATTGTGTGTTTAAGTGTTTCCTTTAATTGTTTGTGAGCAGTGTATTTATATTTAAATTAATGTAATTTTTATATGTGTTACACACATGTTCATACCTGTCCTTTACAAGTAGGATTGAACTCACTTATAGCCATTTTCATTCATTAGAATTTTCCAAAACTTATTTTTAGCAGAAAAGTATTCAACAAGTTTTATTGTTTTCTCTCTTTAAGGGGGCAAGGTTCTCATACAAATATAAGTTCCTGTTATACCAAGGTTACTAATAACTTTAAAGTCTCTTCTGGATGAAGAAACTGACAGTTCTGAGGGCACATTTTCCATAGGAGATATAAATGCCTAAATATTAGGAAAACAGTGGAAGATTTATATCTACAACTGGGGATCTCATGCAGCTTGGCTATTATGTGGCTGTAAGGGACTGGAAGGACTGAACTAGGTCACTAGAAGATGCTTGCCTCCAATGGCTTTATGCTCCTCTGATGAAAAACATTTTCAATACAGCTCATACAAAAGACCTTTCTAGAAATTTGTGTCCTCAATCTGAAGATTAATTTTCTTTGATGAATAAAGAATTTAAATCATACCAAAGGTTATTTCTGTTCTCATTCCTCTGCTTGTCTCTTTTGTGCACCCTTGACACCTTATTCTAGAGAAGCATGCTTTATAGACATATCAGCACTTAGGAGTAGACTTCCTGCTTTGCTTGTCAAAAGGAACTATTTTTAAAAAAGCGGAAGTTGTAAATTAAATAGAAAAGATATTCAAGAATGATTACATGAAAAGAACAGCTCATTATGTAACAGAAAACAATCATATGCAAATTAATTGAAAAATTAAGGACAATCAAGTATATGTTTACTTGTATCTCCCCATCCTCCTTTTAGTATATAATTTGGTAGTATATAGATGCCACCAAAAACTTATTCAATTACCTAAGAAAACCATAACAGAAAATATAACTTCTTCCTGATAAATGTCAAATGTGGTAGGTTTGGTGGGTAATCCAAGACAAAGGCTGACATTATAAAAGAATTGAGCATCTAGTTTTCAAGCCCACCACTGCAGGTTGCCATGCAGCTCCTTTTGTGCAGGCATTGGTAACTTGCATTGACCATAGTAATTATATTTTTGTAACCTATTGAGTATACCCAAGAATGTTGACAGCTGGGGGGATAAGGCAGGTAAAATTCTTCCCATTTTCGATTACTTTTTTAATCTTAATGTTTACTTTCTGGTGAAAAGCTGCATGCTTCTAGTAAAGGTTCCTGGTGAATTTCTGAAGGAGAATTTTGGAAGTGGAGAAGACTCCTACACCAGAAGCAAGATTGGTAATTAGGACTGCAGAAAAAAACCAATTACTACACCTGCCTTCCATTGAGGACCTGTATGCTGCATAAGTCAAAGAAGGCTGTGAAAATATTTACAGACCCCTCACATCCCGGACCATAAAACTGTTTCAACTCCTTCCCTCAAACAAATGCTATAGAGCACTGCACATCAGAACAACTAGAACACAAGGAACAGTTTTTTTGCAAAGCCGCATCACTCTGCTAAACAAATAATTTCCTACAATGCTGTCCAACTATTTACTAAATCTGCATTACGATCACTATTTAATCTTCTCATGACTCTTTATCACCGCATCTGACTGTAACTTTGTTGCTTGTACCCTTACAATTTATATTGTCCTCCCAGTATGATTTATTTGCTTATTTGTACCCCTATGACAATCATTAAGTGTGTTCCTTAATGATTCTTGATGAAATGTATCTTTCTTTTTATGTACACTTGAGAGCATATGCACCACAGACAAATTCCTTGTGTCCAATCACACTTGGCTAATAAAGAATTCATTCATTCATTCATTCATTCATTCATTCATTCATTCATTCATTCATAATTCATTCATTATCAGACAAGAAAGCCAGCTAGTGGAACATTGAAAAATCAACCAGAAGCTCTCAATTGAGTCACGAATGACTAGATTCAGATTATATTACTTAACTGCATTTAAGCTACGATTCAGATATCTGGAAAAAGGCGCCAATGCTTGGAAAAGGTGAAAAAGGAAGAGATGGAACCCTGTAACATAAATACATAAATGAGCCTCTGTGATCAATATCAAGAGCAAACTGCGTCTTCACTGATGATGTAAAGCTGTTCAACACCCACAGAACAATACTGCTACCCTTCAAAAGACCTTGACAATGTATCAGAATGGTCAAACAAATGTCAACTTCAAATCTCAACAAATAAATGCTCTGTCTTACATATGGGCAAAAAAAAAAAATATAGGAAATTAAAATACAGGCTGAATAGTCAAGATCTTGTTGCTGATATCCAAACTCTGTCAAGGATTTTGGAGTACTCATCTCAAATGACCTAAGTGCTAGAGCCCACTGTAACTACAAAGCCAAAAAGGCATTAATAGTTGTTAACCTAATCCTACATAGCTTTTTCTCTGGTGATATCACACTACTAACCAGAGCATACAAAACATTTGCTGGACCAATACTCGAATACAGCTCATCAATCTGGAACCCACATTATGTATCCGATATTACGGTAGCATAGTAGAAAAAAATCCAGAAATATTTCACAAGAAGAGTTCTTCACTCCTCTACTCGTTGTAGAATACCTTATGCCACCAGACTCGAAATTCTAGACCGAGAAAACCTAGAACTATGCCACCTTCAGTCAATCTAAGTATAGTATATAAAATCGTACATTGTAATATCCTACCTGTCAATGAATACTTCAGCTTCAACCATAACAACACTAGAACAAACAATAGATGCAAACTCAAGGTTAATTGCACCAAACTTGATTGCAAGAAATACCACTTTAAGCAACAGAGTGGTCAGAGTCTGGAATACTCTCCCTGAATCTGTGTTTTTTTTCCCAAACCCCAAAAACTTTAACCTTAGACTGTCTTAGACTGACTTCACCCCTTTCCTAAGAGGTCTGTAGGGGGCATGCATAAGCGCACCAACATGCCTTCTGTCCCTGTCCTATTGTTTCTTTTATATATTTTTTATTTTTCTTATATGTATCCATGTCTTCATAACTGTTTTTACTTATACCTATTATCTTGTAAGCAATTGACGAATAATAAATCAATAAAGTGGTGGAATGCATCATTGGAATGCACCAAAACCAGATTACAGAATATCATCATGAGAATCTATATGGCTGCTAAGAAACGACAAAGACTTCATGATACTTCAATCAGTTTGTTTCTGGACCTACAAAGGTCTCAGTTGACACCCCAATTAGTAAAATCAGCAAATTATGTTATCAACTGTAACATTATCTGAGTATATTTGCATCTTAAGCGCACTACAATACAAAACCGCAACTCTTACTTTCTACTTTAACTTCATGAAGCTCATACCTAATCAATTCACTGAATTAAGTCATACAACAACTGTGAATTAGCTTGTTGCCTTTTCTAAGAGTACAATCTGCGCTGATCCCCATGCGTGCACGCTAACTGGGAAGGAAACAAGGCTCCATAAAATGCGCAGGAGGAGCCACGTCCTGCGTTAAGCTTCCCGCGGCGGCCTCAAACAGGAAACCTCTTTCAGGACACAGAAGCGGGAAGGATTTTGGCCACATTTGGCCACCGTAGCTGGCAGCACACAGCTGGGAAGCCCTGATTGGTCCTTGGAGCAGCCCATCAGCCTTGGTTCGGGGGGATTGTCTTGAGTTGATTCAAGAAGTGGAAGAAGCGCGGGTGAGTGGAGGCGGGCGGGAAAGGCATGAACCGAAGGCTGTATGTAACACTGGCTGGGGAATTCTGGGAGTTGAAGTCCGCCAGGCTTAAAGTGGCCAAGGTTGGAGACCTCTACTGTAGTAGATGGCGGGGGCGGTTCAGGTGGGTTCCGCCAGTTCCTGAATGGCGGCGGGGGCGGCCCTTGGTCGCAGGCGCTGAGCTTCGCCTTTCTCCTGCTTCCTTTGCTTTCCCGCCGCTGTATGAGTTCGGCGCCGACGCTTTTTTCGGGCACGCCGGTCGGGCCCTTGGAAGGGACGGGAGAGGCTTCGTCGCTCTTCCCGCCGGGCACCTTCGGGGAGGGCGCAAGCAACCTTCACGGCGCGCAGAAGCGGCTCGTTTTGAACGCGATTTTCCAATTCATGAGCGAGTCTGAGGCGGGGGTGTGGGTGGCTTTCGCTGCTCAAGTTCTTCCAGGGAGCTCTTGCGCTGCTCAGCAAAAATAGGGAGTTTTGTTGCTATTTTCCTGTCTTCGGAGATATTTACATCTTCATTCTCTTGCCTGGCGACCCTCCCTCCACAATATAATAATAACCGCCGTTGGGAGAAGCTGCAAAACGCTTTGAAAAAAGGTTCATGGCAACTGACACAGGAGGCAGGTGCTTTGGTATGATCGGGAACCAAAAGTAGAAAATGTAGGTTAAAAAAGGAGAAAATCTGAGCCAAAGAATATGCTGGAGGAAAAGGATAAACTGGAATATTGGATTGCGGGACTCTAGGAATTCAAGGGCATCCTAGTATTTTGTAGCTTTTAACTGTGCACATTGTGGATGGTAACCTTTTTTGGGGGGGACCGGATCAGTTATTTTTGAAGCCACGTAGAAGTTTATGAAATTTCACTATCATAATTAGATGGTGAAATGCAGAGTTTTGGCTGCATGATTCTGGAATGTTGTTAAAGAAGAAAAAGGATACTTCAAGATCTCTAGCATACTTACTGCTGTTTTAAAAATGTCCTTTAAGAATCCCAAGAGACATAGCAGTAAGGTATTAATTATTTCAACTGATGTCAGTGCTATACTTCTTATGGCCCTTAAAGGTTGAAAAAACATGTCGATCTTAAATATAAAGAGGTTGCCCACTTCTGCCTTACATGCTTAGAATAAATATCATTTTTACTAGCCCCCTGGCTAAACACAGAATTTAGAATTAAAAAGGGCATTCCTATACAAACTTGGTCAAAGTGATTTCAATTTGTCTTAGTCTTAAATTATATGGGTCTGGAATTGCACACACAGACTTTGGATTTATTTAGGGAGACATTTTAATGTTATTTTAGGAAACCTACCAAGATCAAATGTAAATATTAAAGTTTGGAGGATTGTTTTTTTTAGTGAACATATTGATTATCAAATAATTCTGTATAAAAATTGCATATAGAATTGCCTGACAATTTTGAATGTTTTCAGCTGTAGAGTTAGCTGTGTATTCAACAGATATGTAGACAACATGTAGAGTACTGCTTTAAATATTAGATGATATATTGAATAGAATGCTTTCGTGTGGTGACTAGTACTTTAATGCTGAAGTAATAAATATGAGGTTTTTTTAAAGTTATCTATGTTGTCAAATATTAGATTCCTATTTCTGCTTTTGTCATAGAGCACTTGTAAGATACCAAAATGAGCCTACGAAAACAAACTCCAAGTGATTTCTTGAAGCAAATCATAGGAAGACCAGTTGTTGTAAAATTAAATTCTGGAGTTGATTACCGAGGTATATTCTTCCTGCTTCATCTTCCAACTGTGATAAATTTTTGTATTCTTTCAATAATGAAATAGATAGCAATCATCCTTAAATAAATACCCTGTTCTTGAAAAATTCTTAATCAAAATTGAATTCTAGGTTTATAGGAGTTGTGACATTGTGAATGAAGAAGGAAAATTTCTCCATGTGAATCATTTTATATATATTATGATGTTCTTTATCTTGACTTGCAACCACCCCAACTTAAAAAAAGAAATTTCCGTCTCAGTTGTGATTCTAAATTGAGGACTACTTGTACCTGTGTATTTAATTTGTCAAAAGATGGCTTCCAAGAATAAATTGAGAATAAAATAAAATGTGTAGAGGATTAGTTTGTTTAGTGTGCCTGGGAAAGTAATACTATTTCTCATATATTTTTGATTAAAATTTGATGAATGTCAGGAAAAAATGGCTCTGCCTGTTTGCTTAATAAGGCAGTAACAGCTGTGTATTTCAAGAGAAAGCTAAAACGAATGCAGTTGAAATGTGTTATTTAAAAAATAAGTGATTTAAAATAAAACTAGATAGGGTCCAAAATGCAACTGCTGAATGTAGATAGAAATGTGCATGAAATAATTATTTTGAGGTAGTTTCATCATACAGAAAAAATACACAAGGATAGAATTGCAAAACATATATAAAAGATGATTAAACGGCTCATAATCAAGAAAGTAATAATTAGAGGTGAGATTCTTTTAAAAAAAGAAATTTAATGAACAAAAGGTGGTATATAAATTAACGTGAGGACATAATATAAAGGATAGTTTATAAAGGTGAAAAGATATGGACAGGTGTCATGGTGTTAACTATTTGTAACTAAGCTTTTCTTATTTTAATATCCTTAATTTCTTTGGCAGACTATTATTACGTTGTATTAGATAGATAAAAGTGGACTGGCTGTTGTGCATAACTAACTTTGATTCTCACTAGTTGTACATAGTATAATGATATCTTTGATTAAATTTTAGAACAATATAGGTTTGGAAGATTACGTTATAATACGTGAATGGCTGTAATTCTAGGTGTACTAGCCTGCTTGGATGGCTACATGAATATTGCTCTGGAACAGACAGAAGAGTATGTAAATGGACAATTGAAAAATAAATATGGAGATGCCTTCATCAGAGGAAATAATGGTAAATATGTTTATTAAAAATACTAGCTTTTAATTATCCAATTAAAACTTTATTGGTATTAAAAATATTTTGAATGAATAATGTATTATATGGAAGAGTGGTTTTTTTTTGTGTGTGTGTGTGTGTTTATATTTACCCCTGCACTTTTTCCTGTTCGCTTTTTAAAACTTTGTTTTCTTTCGTAATTCCAATTTGTCTAGCTTTTGGGAAGTTGATTTGTTTCAGTGTTCAGGAAGATTCATGAAATTTTCATTATGTTTTTAGATTTGGAGAAATGAAAATCGATAGGAAAATTGGGATTTCTTTAAGTTCAACTTCGGTTAGTTTAAGGATAGGAAAAGATGAAGGAAGATGTCAGTGGGAACATGTTAATACTGGATGGGGAACAATAGCTGAAGCCAGGTAAAACACAGTTGTTGTGGGTACAAAAGAGACATCAGGATCCAGTAGTTTACCATAATTAATTCTGAGTGGGGTTCTGCTACTCCAGAATATCTATTACACAACATTGGGGGCCCTCCTGAACTCACAATTCCTCAAAGAGCAAGTGACAGTTGTGCTAGGAAGGTCTTTATTCAACTGTGTTGTGTCCCAGTTGCACTCTTATCTGGATCATGAAGCCCTTTGCATGGTCAGTCGTGCCCCAGTCATATGTCAGCTGGATTACTGAGATGGATTACATGTTCTACATGAGTCTTCCCTTGAAGAGTATTCAGAAACTGCAGCTGGTGTAGAATGCAGTGATACACAATCCTTGGGAATGCCTAGGGCTGCACATATAACTTTGCAACTGCACAAGTTTCCTTCTGAATCCAATTCAAGGTGCTGGTTGTTACCATAAAAAACCTATATGGTATAGATTCAGGCCATCTGAGTAGCATTTCTCTCCAATGGGACTATTCTGCCTCACTCACACTAGTAGAAGAGGCCTGCTATGGATCCTGTCTGCAGGAATTCTGGCAGGCAGGTTTGAGGAAAAAGAGCCTTTTCCATTATGGCCCTCATCCATGTGGGATACCCTATTGCCAGAGATGGGAACTGCTTCCACTCTTTTGGCTTTCCAGAGGGGTATTAAAACTTGGCTTTGCTGGTTGACCTGAGAACCTTTACAGCTGGAGGTAGCTGACAGTGTAAAAAGACTTCATCTCCATTCAACCCCTTCCCTGGTTTCAGTATAGTTTTAAAATCTTTATGTAGTTTTAATATTTTAATTATTTTTCTACTTGGTTTATAGTTTGTAAGCTACTCCTTATAGGGGAGATGGTCAGCATAAAAATGTAATAAATAAAATGAAATTTTTAATTACTTTGCATGGCAGAAAGAGGTTTCATGAGCATGTTAGGTCATTTTGGGTTTTTTTTTAAGTAAATATATAAATTTGAAAAAAATACAAACTTCTATATTTCCTATCTCCCTTCTTCATCCTTAACCTGGTGCTGCCAAATCACATGCAAAGACTTCCATGGGCCAAATCACATTCTGTCCTGGGACTGCAGGTTATGGTTTCTTTCAGTAGTACAAAACATTTTTCCATAAAAATAAAGGAATTTTTCAGTTCTGCCTGTTATGCTGAGCTATAATCACCAAAAGAGTCCTTTCCAAAGGAGTCCTGAGATGTTTACAATAAACTCCATATTTAAAGTCTTGAATAAAATAATCTTTTTTAACAGAACCAGCAATGTTTAATGGCAGTAATTAAAAATATTTTTTAAAAAGTTGTTTTCAAAAATGAAACAAAATAATAGGCATTTTAGATACAGTCTAAGCCTGGAATAAACTGTAAGACAAACTCTCCATCGCATAGGAGAGTTTCGTAATTGGGCTTCTGTCTCTCAAAAAATATTTTTTTCTTGTTATATTCCTGCTCAATAGTTATAAATAATTTGTGAACTGAAGCTTCAGTAATTATTGTTAGTCTATCATGAGTTTGTTTAATGTATTATTTTTTCCTCTTACACAGTGTTATATATAAGTACACAGAAGAGGAGAATGTGAGCCTATTTGAAGACGGAGTATTTCATGTTTTCTTCATAAATGTTTTGTTTTTGCCTTCTGTTCTAAAGTTATATAACCTGTATGGAAAAATTGTTTTTTAAATGTTAAAACAAAATGGAACATTTTCCTGTTTCAATATTATTTGTATTATAATTTGGAAAGAAATAAAAAAATGGAAAATAGTGTGATTTGTTTAATCTTCAAAGTTATCTTAAAACAGCATCTGGTATTCAGATTGTAATAGTTACAAGCTGGAGAATAATCACATTTAAATCTTTTTGACTGCCAAAGTGGGAAGGATGATCTGAGTTTTCAGTGACTGGATAGATAAGGTAACATTCCCAATTTTAGAAAAAAGATATGGTGAAATGCTGACTTACAAACTAATAAACATATTAAAAGGAGGGAAGGAGGTGGAAATAACAATAAAAATGCAATGGAAGTAAAATCCAGAACTTAATATGACAGAAAGAAGTGAGCATCACAATTTGTGAGAAGTGATTTTATTTTTTCAGAATCTTGGCAACTCTTTTAATCTTGATAAGCAGAGGGGTTTTTTTTTTGCCTCCTCAGCAGGCTTAAGAGCTAAATCTTACTGCCTCACATTCTAGGACATAGTCATGATGTTTAATATAAAATCCAGCAGCTTGAAAACCTTATAATTCCATTTTTCTTATTTTCTTAAATCATAGTCAATATTCTAATTGTGTCTTCAAGACAAAATAAAATTGAGATTTTTAAAATCTTAATTGTGGCTAACTACAACTATATTGATTAGTGTTTCCGATTCTTGGGCAGCTTTAAGAAGGAAGAGCTTCAACTTCCAGAATTCCCCAGCCAGCACAACTAGCTGTTGTTGGCTGGGGAATTCTGGGAGTTGAAGTCCACCTATCTTAAAGTTGCCAAGGTTGAGAAGCAATGGTATGCAGTCCTTCCTTCAAACATTTTGTGATTTTAAACTCTGAACACTTAAAAGTGTGGAGTTATACATGTGATTATATGTATTTAGTAAAGTACTCAATTACCTTAAAACTTAAGATCTTGTAAATTTCTGTACAATACATACCTAGCTCAAGGAATGTAATTTGCATTTGCACTATAATATAAAGAAGCACAACACCATCTTTGATAAATGTAAGCTTGACATTTGATATGCTGCATGAGGATTGATTGTTTCATGTTGTGACTACATAAGTCTACATTGCCTGATTCCTGACTAAAAGGATATTTTTTCAGAAGAAAAAACAGATGTAACATCAAATCAAATCAAGTCTTGATTATAGACCAGCATAAGGAAGATGGGATAGTCGTTAACAAAGCATAAAGGATACATCAAGAATGAAAATAACTCTCTAAAAAAGAATTATGAGAAGCCAAATTACATAAATTGAAAAATTTAAAGGAACATTAGATGGGTATAGAACAGGGGTCTTCAAACTTGACAGTTTTAAGGCTTATGGATTTCAACTCCCAGAATTCCTCCTCCAGTCCAGTCATATTAGCTCAGGAATTCTGGGAGTTGAAGTCCACAAGTCTTAAACTTGCCAAGTTTAAAGGAAGACCCTTGGTATAGAAGAACATAAGGGATTAATATATGGAAGATTATATATATTATAATTATATATTATAAGATTATACCCCTGATAGGACCTAATGGTAAAGACTGCAACGACAACACCAATGAAAGCCAACCTCTTTAATGCATTTATTCGGCTCAGTATTTGTAAACGCAAATGGATCAATGCCCAGTATTTCCTAGCCGAACCACAGACAACTACAATTAATCTAATAAATATCGATTTTACAGGAAGACAATGTTGAAAAAGCACTACACAATTAAAACCATCATCTCTATCTATTGGACCGGACTGAATATGTACCTACTTCTTAAAAAAGCTATCCACTAGCCATAAGCCGAACCTCAAAGCATTAATCTTTGAAAAATCTTTCAGGACCAGTTCCTTGCCTAACCTATGGTCACAAGCACGGTCATCCCCATCTTTCAAAAAAGGGAGACCTCAGCCTAGTTGAAAATTACAGACCAACCTCTTTATTGCTGGTCACCTGTAAAGTCATGGAATCAATTATTAACCAATACATTATTCTCCATTTAGAGACAACCACCTACTGTCCAATAAACAATTTGGTTTCAGGAAAAATTATCCTGAATCTGCAACTCTCACACTGCAAAAACATGGACTACACAACTCGATCAGGGCAAAGCAATAGACACAATCTACATAGACTTCTGTAAAGCCTTTGATTCAGTGGTACACGACAAAGAACTCCTAAAACTAAAATCTTACGGTATCTCGGACACCTGCATAACTGGAAAAAAGCATTCCTGTCAAACAGACAACAAATTGGTCAAAAATTGCGAGTGTCCTATCAAATTCTGTACCTGTCAAAAGTGGTGTCCCCCAAGGCAATGTCCCTAGGACCAATTCTCTTCATACTCTGCATAAATGACCTCTGTGATCATATTAAGAGCAACTGCATTCTTTTTGCTGATGATGTAAAGCTGTTCAATACAGCAGACAATACTGCTACCCTTCAAAAAGATCTTGACCATGTATTAGAATGGTCAAACAAATGGTAACTTCAAATCTCAACAAACTCTTACATATTGGCAAAAAAATCAGAAAATAAAAATACAGGCTGAATAGTCAAGATCTTGTTGATGATCCAAGCTCTGTAAAGGACCTTGGAATACTCATCTCTAATGATCTAAGTGCTAGAGCCCACTGTAACTACACAGTCAAAAAGGCATTAAGAGTTGTTAACCTAATCCTACATAGCTTTTTCTCTGGTAATATCACACTATTAACCAGAGCATAAAAAACATTTGCTAGACCAATACTTGAAATACAGCTCATCAATCTGGAACCCACATTATGTATCTGATATTAGCACAGTTGAGAAAGTCCAGAAATCTCACAGGAAGAGTTCTCCACTCCTCTACTTGTTGTAGAATACCTTATGGTACCAGACTTGAAATTCTAGACCTAGAAATGAATACTCTTCGGTCTGATCTTAAGTATGGTATATAAAATCATACATTGCAATGTCAATACCTGTCAATGAATACTTCAGTTTCAACCATAAACAACACGAGCACACAATAGATACAAACTCAAGGTTAACCGCCACCAAACTTGATTGCAGGAAATACGACTTCAGCAACAGAGTGGTCAATGTCTGGAATACTCTTACCTGACTCTGTAGTTTCTTTCCCCAAACCCCAAAAACTTTAACCTTAGACTGTCTACTATTGATCTCACCCCTTTCCTAAGAGGTCTGTAGGGGGCGTGTATCAGTGCATCAATGTGCCTACCGTCCCTGTCCTATTGTTTCTTTTATTTTTCTTATATGTACCCATTTCATGTGTTCATAACTATATGTATACTTATACCTATTATCTTCTGAGCAATTGACAAATCAAATAAATAAATATTAAATAACAAGGCACTCAATACTGTGAACCAGGTGTTTGTTAAACTTAGCTTATACAAGAGGTCATCCAATGATGACCAGAACCTTGGCAATGTTTATAGTAGAAGGTTGGTATCTGAAAGCAATGGAGTTGTGTAAAATTGTACAAATAGTTTTATTTTAATTGTACAAACCTGAAAACTATTTGTACAAGTGGTGACTGATGTTAAGCAAGACAGCCTAAGGAACAGAAGCCCAGGCTCACATGCATTGGGCCTCCAAAGGCTTCACCCCACCGCCTGAGGCATCCTGTGCTCTACTTCTTGCCCACTGGAGTCCTTTAGCTTCTTTCCCATCCAGCAGCCTAGGGAAAATCAGCCCCTGGAACTTGCAAGCCTCCAATGACCAAGGGAAGATCCAGCCAGTGTAGTCGCTGGGTAGGAAGGAAGATGGGAGGTTTGAATGTTCCAGATGATTCACATGTGCTTCAGCCTGCGTGGACTTCCTTGGGTGGATGAGTAGCTGCAGCAGAGTGGCATGGGGAGATGCTACAGTGTCCCTACAATCATTTGTGAATGAAAGGGTGCTGCAGCAGCCATAACTTTGAAAATAGGTCATAGGGAACTTTTGGGGAGGGGCTTTGTTGTAACTTTGAACAACTAAATGATTTGTTTTAAGTGAAAGACTACCTATGATGGTGAGCTAAGATTTGAATGAATATCTCTGTACCTGAACTAGAGAAGCACATGTTCTCTTGTTTCAATGTGTCCAGAGCCATAGGGGCATTGTCTCTAGATAAGGAATTTTTGAAGATTTATTTTTATTTGTTTGTCAAACATGTACGAGATAACAAGTATAAGTATGAACATAAACAAGAACAAGGAGTAAATAAACAAGAACAAGGAGTAAATGGGGACAAGTAAGACAGGGACAATACGCACACTGGTGCGCTTATGCACATCCCCTTTAAGGACCTTTTAGGAATGGGGTGAGGTCCACGGTAGACAGTCTGAGGTTGAAGCTGTGAGGGGTTGAGGCTGTAACAACGGAGTCAGATAGGGCATTCCAGGCCAAAAGGCACTTTAGCACTCTGTTGCTAAAGTCATATTTTCTGCAATCGAGTTTGGAGTGGTTTACCTTGAGTTTGTAGTGGTTGTTTACCCATATATTGTGACTGAGGCTGAAGAAGTCGTTGACAGGTAAGACATTGTAACAGGCAATTTTGTGTACTATGCTTAGATTTGACTGCAGGCAGCGCAGTTCTAGATTGTCCAGGCCCAAAATTTCAAGCCTGGACTGGAGGCATAGGGAATTCTATTGTGAGTGGAGGAGTGGAGTACTTTTCTCGAGAAATACCTCTGAACCCACTCAATTGTATTAATGCCCGATACACAGTGCAGGTTCCAGGAGGATGAGCTATATTCAAGAATTGGTCTGGCAAAGGTTTTGTATGCCTTAGTTAACAATTCAATGTTGCTGGAGAAGAAGCTTTGCAAAATCAGGTTAACAACTATTAAAGCCTTTTTGGCAATACTGCTACAGTGACCGCTGGGGTTTAGATCATTTGAGATAAGTACTCCTAGGTGAGGGTCATCTACGAGATCATTTCTCCTAACTTGTATTTGATATTCTGATTTTTTTTTGCCAATGTGTAGGGCAAAGCATTTGTGAGTTGAAATTTGGAGTTGCCAATTGTGCGACCATTCTGACACATAGTCAAGGTCGCTTTATAGGGCAGCAACATTATCGGTGGTGTTAAATAATTTTAAATCATCAGCAAAAAGAACACAGCTGCTTTTAATGTTGTCACAAAGGTCATTGATGTAAAGCAGAAAGAGTGTGGGTCCGAAGACACTGCCTTGGGAGACATCGCTATTAACTGGTGCTGGATTAGATTGGGCCTTCCCTATTTTGACCATTTGTTGCCTGTTTGATGGGAACAGAGCTATCCACTTGTGCAGGGGTTCAGAGATGCCGCAAGAATTAAGTTTCAGCAGTATTTTGTCATGCACCACGAAATCAAAAGCTTTGCAGAAGTCTATGTAAATTGCATCTATTGCTTTACCCTTATCTACCCTTTCTAGATGTGTGGTCCAATTTTTTTCAGTGTAGGAGTTGCAGATTATAGGACAATTTTTTCCTGAAACCAGGAAAAAAACTTTAGAAACAAACTTTAGAAAGTTTGTTCTAAATGTGGGATGATGGATTAGTTTATAATTGATTTATGACATGTACTTCAAGTCATCATTTATAATTGACTTTACAGGTGATGCAACACAGTGAAAGTGGTCTGTAAATTTTCTACTAGACTAGGATCTCCTTTTTAAAAATAGTTATGTATGACCATGGCTAATGACCATAAATCGGGCAGGGAGCTGGTTCTGAAAGATACCTCATAAATTGTGCTTAGATAGGCTTTATTGGATAGGCTTTCAAGGACAACTGAAGGGGCATGACATTGTGCCAAAGTAAAGGTCTTTGTATGATTAGGCATATCAAGGTTATTTATGCCATAGAGAAGGCAGAGTACCTGACGGGTTTACTGTCAAAGTTTGGGTTCCTAGCTAGATTCAACTGGTGCTCTGTGTTTGCTATATGTTGTTTAATAAGTATTTTGGCCTGATTCTAGCCCATACTCAGTAGAAGATCTGGAACAAGGTTGTCAAACTCATGTCATCAGGGTGGCATCACATTACATATTGGTACTATTTCACCCTTCACTAAAACAGGCATGGGCATGGACAGCACATGACACATCCGGCCCACAGCCATTGGCTGTTTCTATGTGAATTGGAAATCATAGTTAATGGGTCAAAAATAATATAATAAAAATAAATAAAAATATTAAGAAATAATTTCCCTTTCATCACAAATATGAACAATTTTAGTAATTTATCACTTTTCTTAAAATACAACAAATGGTCTCTTCTTCCAATAAACAAATGCATAAAACATTTCATTCCTGATATTAGCAAAAGTCTATTAAAAGTTACCATAGATAACAACATACTTATTTCAATCTTGATCAAATAACCTAACTTTATATTCCTTTCACTTCTAGACATTCTTGCTCTTTAGTTCCTTCAAATAATGTCATAGAACTTGATTTCATTTTTTCCAGATCAGTCTCTTGGTTCATCATTTGTATATCCCTTTTAATTACTAAGACCTCTTCCAGTTTCTTTTGTATGTTGAATGTAATATCTTTTTCCATGTAATTTGTGTAGTCTGTTATTTTCGAACCCACTTTCAACTCAGTCTCAACCAGGGCATGTTATTCTCTTATAACAACTTTTAAACACAGTGCATTTATAATGGCATACACTCTTAAAATTGATTTTTGCATTCATTGTTCAATATGTCCAATGTTGAAATATTTTATTTCATTAGTCCAATTTGAGTTTTCTTTTCCTTTAATTGTAATCTTTAGTTACTTCTAGTTCCCTCTAGTGTCCAATATTTAAAGTCTTAGTTTTTTAATGAATTTAAAGCAAAAGCATTTTCCAGTGGAAATGATTCTTTAAAATTAATTCCAAAATCTTATTTCAAAGTTATCTGGACTCTTAGAGCATATCTTTCTAAAATCAAAGTTTTAATCACCCTTTTGCTATTCCCTATTCCATAAAATAAGTTCTTAATTTTTTTAAAAATTTATTTGGGTTTTCACAAAGACAAAATACAAATAAAACATCTTTTTTGAAAATAGCATGGTCCCGTTAATCACTTCTTACGACACAAACTCAATTTCATTGCTCATTGTTTATATTCTTTCCTATCTTATTAACCATTTTATATTTCTCTAGATAGTTTTTCCCCTTTTTATTTTCTCACTTTTGTTTTAATTTCCTATCTCATTTCAAGTCAAACCATTTATATTTATACTTTTGTCTGTCCTGTTACAATTTCATATAAATCTTTTCTTATTAAGCAATTTCCCTGTAGTATCATTAGAGTATGACTCTTTATATCCTTTAATTTTTTATCCATTCAACTTTTATTTAAAGCTTCAATATATAACTTGAAATTATGGCATTCAATATAATACATAACATTCCAATCGGATTTCTGCTTGGTACATTCTTAAATAGACTATATGCTTAAAAAGAAAAAAAATTATATACATATGTAAATAAACACCCAATTCCATTCCAATTCTATTCTATCATTAATAATGCATTAAAATCTAACATCTTTAACATTTCTTTTCAATTGAAATATCATACTTCCTTGGGAACAACTTATAAACTTTCCATGGGTTAAATTCTTTTTTTCCATGATTTCTTACTTATATTTTTATAAAATCATTAACTAATATTAAAAATGTTCCTTTTAATTCTCTCAATCATTTCAATTCATTTATTTGTTAACAAACATCCCCACTAATACAATAAATTATTTTATCCATCATCCATATTTCTGAAATTATTTCTATTTACAATATAACAATGCTACTTATGTACCTTTGCAGAATCCCGCTTACATAAATTTTTCACCCATTATCTCTAAACAAACTTATGGTTACAAATCCTTATATCTTTTCCCTGTTTCTCCATTTCTATTTTTGTCTTTTACAACTTCTTTTCCTTGCTTCTTCGCTATTATTTGAGCTGGAAGCCCCCTCTTCTTCTCCCTCCCTTTTTTACGCCCCTCATCTCTCTGCTCTAATCTCTCATCTGTAATCCCCGTTTGTTGCTTTCTAATATTAACTTATCTTTTCAAATTGTCGCTTCTTCTTTTTTTGGTTGTTTCTTTTTTGTCTTAAGCCTTTCAAAAGATTGAAGACTCTCTTATCGTTCTTTTCCCGCGCCTTTCTTCCCCCCGTAAAATTATTGATTCATTAAAGATGAACTTCTTCTTGACCCAATCTTCTTGTTCGCAGCAATTTCTTGTTGCTTCTCATAGTTCCAGATCTCGCATTTCCTAAGAATTGAAAACACGAAGCCAAAATAATTTCCCTTCTTGTGCATCTTTCTTTCCATTTTTTAAAATTCTGTTTTCAGTTCTTCTAAGAGTGATACTTTTAAAACTTTTAAAACAACACCCAGTTAATTTTAGTCATCCAGATGCAAAACCAAAAATCACCAAGTTAATCCAAATAATCCAAGGCGTTTCTATTTGCTTCTTTTTCCAGCTTTCTCTTCCTGGGGTCTATTTATTTTATTACCAAGTTCGCCATTAAAAATGTATTTGAGGAATCTTGTTAGATTTCACTGTGAGGTTCCTTTTGATTACAGTTCCATTCCTAAATTCAGGCAGTCTCCTCCATTTTTCCAGATCCTGCCCTTCTATTTTTTTTCTCCTTTCCAGCTTTTAAAAACTGTTAACTCTCCAGAAATTTTTATTATCCCTTTGACTTTTTTTTTTCATGCTTAGACACTTATTATGGTCAAAGTGGATTTTTTTTTTTCGAATTCTTGCTTAAGTCTCTTAGATGTCAGTATCAAGGAAGGGAAGAAAAAACCTAATCCTTCCTTCTCTCTCTCCTTTGGCAGCTTCAAAATCTTCTTTGGGGAACAATGTTGTTATTTAATTTCCAGGGTACCTTTTTGTTGCTTTGGCTTGTTTGACGGTCAACCAAAACTTCT
The DNA here is from genome assembly GCA_004320025.1 of Laticauda laticaudata. Classification (NCBI taxonomy): domain Eukaryota; kingdom Metazoa; phylum Chordata; class Lepidosauria; order Squamata; family Elapidae; genus Laticauda; species Laticauda laticaudata. The sequence goes on from BHFT01017376.1 coordinate 33,548, forward strand.
CTTCTGATCTCTTCCTCCTGCACATTCTTTTCTGGTTGAGTTCTTCTTTGTGGTGGCCATTTCTGACCACCGCTGCAACCGCCTTCGGGACAGGGAGTAATGGCCAGCTGGGGAGGAGAGATGCGGCTCTCCTCAACCCTTCTGGCAGTCTCCCCCCTCTTCACCACCTCTACGGGCCCCAAAACCAGCCTGCTCGGGGTGCTCCAGTGGTGAGCACGGATCAAAGCCTCGGAGAGACGAGGTTTCAGTCTGTCACCGAAGAATCTCAAACCGGAAGCCCAAGTTCTTTAAATTTTATCTAAAACTTCTTTTGCTAAGGATTGAAGGAAACTCACCTGGTGCTATAAAACTTATCAATACAAAGCTTCCTTAATAGCTGAAAAGCTATTAAGAAGCAGTTTCAACAAATAATTAGAAAAAAAGAATGTGAAGCTAGTTTCCTTAAAAATGACAACCATTGGTTGAGCAAGATGATATTCCTTTGTCTCCCAGACCTCTAAACCCATTCAACACTGCTGTCTTGTATTCTGTTCACAGGAAGCAATTGTCTATAGCACTTGTGGATGATCTCATGTCCATAAAGGAATTATGGATTCCTTGTCCAGAAAGAATTATGAAGGCCTAGTCTACTCACCAGCTCACTCATTCCGCCATGGTCATTGGCTCTGATTTTTATGGAGTTGTCTTCAGTTTGCCATTTCTTTCCCAGAAGTCTGAAAATAAATATATTATTGAAGACTGGGAGATTAAACCTAGAGAATATATAGCAATCGAAAAAATAGTAACATATAGTCACAACTGAAGGCTAACAAAATTTAAGAATGACTTCAAGATCAGTGCATATTACACAGCAAAGTAAATATAAGTGTCTAGAGTAAAAAATTTGAAATCAGAGATACAATTTTTAATGTCTATAAATGTTGAACAACAGCCAAAGTATTACAAAGAGGTTATTAGAAACTAACATTTATCTTACAATATTTTAGTAATTATTTTATGTTCTTCAACAACAAATAGTGGGTATTTGGCACTCATTTTGGCAAGTCGGAGATTTAAATTTTATATTGTTAAAATATTTAATTTACTTAATTTTGTAATGTGAAATTCTAATCAACTAATCAACAATATGGTTAATTTCTAAATTCTAATCTGTGATATACTGAGCACTTACTATATAAACATGACAATATCTGTATATGCTTGGGTATAATGTATTCTTTAACTTTAATAATGGATTTTTTTTAAAATAAAACATAAATAAGATATAAACAATTAAGCCAGTGTTATTCTCAGGTTCTATTCTCAGAGCTGTTTCTATGTTAGAGAAGCTGTAGTCAAGGAACATGGACAAAATGAATATCCTTATGCTCCAGTGCCTCAAACACCTGTTGTGAAACTTCTGTTAATATTTGCAATCTTTATTTGGTTAACAACCGATTTTATGGCTCTGACCTATATTATTGCCTGAAATGACATCATATAAAAGAAAGATGAGCATTAAAAAATTTTCAGGACTGGCTGGAATCAAACTCACCTTTCCTATATTGTTATATTTTAATTTCAATATTATTGTACAAACTTAGAAAGTGAAATGGGCAGGATATGTTTTCCAATGTACAAAAAAACCCACCAACCACTCAACAGTTCTCTCATAGTTGGAGGCAGATAGAAAAATTAGGCCCTCTACATATAGTTTTTAAAAAGAAATTATGAACTTAAATTTACATGAATGAGTATCATTTCCCTACATACAACATTATGTAATGTTGTAGAAATTATTTCTTTGTGATCTTTTTTTTTCCATGAATGAGCAGAGTGTGAAGAACTAACATGATTAAAACTGGATTTGAACACTTACTGACTTCCTGTAGCTATTAAGTAATAACAGTAACAGCTGTTGCTCTTCCCATTAGTAGAGAAAGCAGAGGTTTTTTTCTTTAAGGATGTTTGCCTGTCAGGCTACAGGAGAAAGCTGCAGTGTCTGATGGAATATGGGTGTCCAGGTAAGTAATAGCAGCCTGTAATGCAACTTTGGTGTTCACCATCAGGAGATTGACAATGGGTGTATTGAAGGATATAATCACTAACTTCATTTGTAACTGTAATATAGAGATGCTGTGGGACAATTGTTCTAGCAGGTGCCAAAATAAAACAGTTGTGAGTGGCTTCATTGTTAAAAAATATCAGTCATGACACTGAGTTTTTAAAATGGGTTCCTTCTATGGCTTTACAATTTTCCTTAATATGGAAATGTTTGCATAAATCTAATCAGAGGAATAAAATGAACAAATCACTCTATGTTCTGAGAACAAAATCTGAAAAGAAACAGTTAATCGTACAATGTTATCTCATTCAGTGCACTGGAAATATGCTATAGAATGAGCCTATTATTTTTATTTATTACATTACATCATATAGTGAAATATAATAATGTGAAATATA
>BHFT01017378.1:0-10484 GCA_004320025.1 Laticauda laticaudata
GAACCAGACTGAGAGAAAACCATTTAAAGGCCCAAGAACCCTTTGGCAGGTGTTATGGCTTCATTAGCTGATTAGAGTGGGACACTTTGAGCTAGAATATTTAACCTTTTCACAATATTCTAATTTTCTTGAGATTGTGGATTTGGGGTTTTCATGAGCTGTAAGCCATAATCATCACAATTATGACAAATCACAGCTTGAACTATCTTACTTTGCATGTAATGAGTCTTTGTCATATATTAGTTTCACCTTTTAAGTTGCATTACTGAAATAAATGAACTTTTGCACAATATTCTAATATTTTGAGTTTCACCTGTCTATTCTAACATAGATCCCATTATTGACAGTCATTGTAGCTCAATCCATTTGAAAGGTACAGGATTAGAAGATGTGGTCATTCTTTTTCTGGAGCTGGGCAACAATAGCTGTTCCAATTTTGTGCAGAGGTTAGACACTTTTAAAGCAAAACTAGGTTAATATAGCTAAGAAAAGCATTGTTCAATACATTTACCAACTTATTTACTGCTTAGAAATTGTTTTTTGTTATTGTTATTAACTACATACAGCATGCTTTGTTTAAAGATATAACTATTGCACTATATTTGACTATATTGTTGCAATTGACCCAATTGCACCTGCATTGCAAGGATTTGGTAACATCAAAATAGAAGTATTCTCCAATAAAAGGAGCTTTCTTATGATCCCCTGAGATTTAATTAAGCCATGGAGAAATGAGTATATAATGAAAGACTATTCATACATATGCTTTGGCTATCTTGCAACTAAATGTCAATCACTATAACAGTAAGAAATCCACACAAATATTTCTGTAATGCTTTTCTTTTTTTGGAAGAATTTCTAAAGCAAATTCACTTTCATTATATTTAATGGGACCTGCTATGAACAAATGCAAGAGAATGTTGCTGCCTGGTATTAACCCACTCATCTTCACACTTGAGCCTAAAATGAAAAGAGCTGGTATTTTCTTATTGCAACCAATATACTAAAATTCCAAAAAAGAGATCATAGCATGTAAGGATTTTCCTATATTGTGCTACTCAATTGAGAAGATGGCAATTATTAAATAGAGTTGTGCAAAGATTAGATTGATATTTAATTCAAATCATTGGTTTTTCAGTTGGATCTGTGAATCACTTTGAATCAACAACCAAATTAGATAGTCTTGAATCAATTTGGAAAATCAGATTGCAGTGCCAAATGGAACAGATTTGACTTTCCAAATTAAATTATGATTTGAACCAAAATAATTTGAATCAGATCCAAACTAAGCTACACATGATTGATTTCTAATATTACAAGTATTACTGTTTCCTTTTTTTTCTTTTTAACAGAGGACATTTATGGCATGGATGGGAAGGCTAAGCTCCCAAATTTTACAGAAAGCATCAACTGGCAAGGACTGAAAGATTTGTACAGTGTGAATGAAAGTTTGTATGAAGCCAGAAACAACAACAGCATTCATTCTGAAGACTGGAGAAATTACTTGAAGGATGTAGATAGAATCTTTGCACTGCTGAACAGTTACTCTAAGCAAAATCAAAGAGCAGAGACTCCCACTTTTAATACCAGTAGAGACTTGGATGAATCTTCCACATCATTTTCCTTGCTAGGAATGAGCTCTGCTGAAATAAATGAAGGTTTGAGTGGGTTGACAACCCTAGAGCCTCAACCTATCTTCCCAACATATTATGGAGACCTGACCTTGAGCACAGTAGTGTCAAGCAAGGATGGCAGACTTGAATTAAGTAATGATATTCCTGCAAAAAGGAATACAAATGGCCACCAAGCCAAAACATGGCTGAAGATTGAAGAGCCAATTCATTCAGAAATGGATTTTAGTGGGAATGATTTGACAGAACTGGAGTCCAGACACACCTTCATCTTGCAACCAATTAACATTATTCAGAAAGCCTCTATGACAGACAAAGATTTTGCACAAGGTATTTTTGAAGAGCCAGTTTACCTTCCCATGAACTCCGGTGCAAAAACAATCAGCTGGGCTTTAAATACGCTTGTTCTACAACATAAAACTGAAATGTTGAGAACAAGGGAAAGTTTCCAGAAATCTCAGTTTCTAAATGAAGGCAGTGCTTCAAATCCAATCCCTTCAGATTAGGCTGTGTTAGCAAGTCAGGTACTATTAATTAGCTGGCAAATAGAACAACAAAACAGCCAAATAGTATATATTTTACATTACACATTCTTGTCAATGTGGCTGCAGGTACTAAAATCTGAGAATTAAAAAGGTACCGCTGTGACTTCTTTTAGTAGAGCCCTATTTTTAAAGTAGTATAAATGCACCCTGAAAGGAAATGTTTGTTTTTCTGTTCTCATAACAAATATTCTTATCCCATATTTGAGTAATTTTTATTAATTTGAACCATTGAAATTTCATATTGTCAAAGTAAATGTACATGCCCTTTTATAATCTTCGTGCCAGTCTTTATTAATCTGACTTGTCTACATGTTCTTAGTTTTGCTAATGGAATGTAATTTGCAAAACAATAAAAGAAGTTGATAGAGAATACATTATTTACATGGATTGTAAAAAGCAATTGCTATATTGAACAGATTTTCATGTTTGATTTTAAATCTTTATGTTCCAATCAATTCACAGTAACCTTTTTCTTAGATATAATAAACAGGAGACTTAACAGAAAGAGTTAGAGTTAATTTTCCAGTAGATAGGGATTAAATTGTTATTAAGATTTTTATTTTTTCAGGAAAGTTTGATTTCCACTTTGCAGCAGGCCTTAATATATTCACAGCTGTTCTTATCATTTTAGAATAAAATCTAGTCCAAAGAAAGGTTCTGTATACAAATATGCTATATATTACCGGTATATTGCATCTTGGTACACTTGCAGAATAGCAACACATCCCCCCCTTTAAACACAATCTAACGTAATACTGCACAATTGCATTGCCATATGTAGCCATACAGAATACTGGATTGTAGGTATACCTTTTAAACAGTTAGGTCCTGTACACAGGGAATAATGTTATTTGCAAAAGTGCTTCTCCACTCTTCTCCAGAATCAAGGAAAGGAATGCTTCTCACAGAAACATCGGTGAAGTTTGCATATATTGGTTTATTAAAGTGCTTTAGAATATAGCATCTGAGCAGGAAAAAATGGATACCGTCATCTGGAATTGTGTGAAGGCAGCTAAATGACTTAGAAGATTGCTCCAAAAAGTGGGCTGTTTTTTTTTTAAGAAACAACCCCTTCATAACCTTCAGAATAAAGATTAGTTCTCAGTTTTGTTAGTTACAAGATTTGCAGAAAGTAACATTTTAGAAATAATTTATAGAAACAAGGTTGACATGGAATTGATTTTAATTATGAAATACCAGATAAACAGTCAAATATTGCATGTTGTTAACAGTTTTTTAAATGCATGCAAACATAACCATGTTCCCTTTTGCAATAAGCAAGAGCGTACAAAGCTCAAAAAGTAAACCAATGGAATTAAAGTCCTAACACAGAGGAAGATAGTTAAGTGTAGTTTATATACTTTCCAGTAAATCCATATGCGGGATCCCATACTTGACTTTTGGTTTTTAAATTTCTCACTGTTCCTTTTCGAGGAATTTAATCCAGTAATGATCTTAGGCTTCTGTTTCCTTTCAACGCGTTCACTCTTCCTTCATACTACTTACTTTGAAATTTGTCATTAATACATCATACATATAGTAGCCAAATTCCAATGTTGTTCCAGATTGTTTACTCATATTTTTGCATTCAATCCACATTCAGAATATATTAATTTTTTACTTTTTCTGTCATTCTTTTTTCTCAACACAGTTCCTCAATTCCCAATTTCACTTTGTTGTTAGATTACTCCTAGTTTTCCTTATTTCCAAATAACAATGTACATTCTCATATACAGCCATTCTTGGTTCTTCTGACATTCATTCCATACAGCATACATTTTCTACCATCATCTGCAGATCTTAAAAAAGAGCTTCATTCAGTTGTTGGATCTTTTATCAAGGAACACAAATTAATCTACTTACTCTTTTTGCTATTTATATACAAACTTGTAATTGTTGCTCCATTTTCTCTGTCAGACACAATTGTCTTGATATATTTATGTATTAATATTCAGTTCTGTGCTCCTTGTTGTATTATAGTTTATGTAACATTTACTTATTGTTTGAAGGCATTTCAGTAATTTTCATGCAAAGCTTTTAGTAGATTTTATAAACATGGATATTTATCATTTATATATCTCAAACTGAATGGCAGAACAAATTTATTTAAGGATGTGAATGATACTATTTTTATATAGATTTCATTAGGTTACAAACTGTTTTATGTAAGAATTTTCTGCAGTACTTTTATCAAACAATTCTGGCTTCAGGAAAGTCTAGAAGCGATAATTCTTCAAATAAAGTTACTTTACCCGTTTTATAGAAATCAGTCAAGTCAAATTTTCATAAAGGTATTAAATTATTTTAATTCAATGTATTAATTTATAAACCAATAAGAAATGTTTTATTGTGTAATGTTTTGCAGTCACTTGATTTAAAATAACTATCCAAGCTCAGATGCAAGTTGTGGATGGCAATATCTGTAACACCAGCAAACATCCAGATCTGCCTATCCCAGGTCCTTGAAAAGGACTCAATAGGTAAACCAAAATGTCAGCCCCAGCCTGATCATCTGACTAACTGTGATAACCATAATTAATTAATTAATTCTTCATCATCATCAGTTAACAATTACAAATATAAGAGAAAAGCGGATAGGATCTATAGAAATAACTTAGAAGTAATAACAACAGAACTGCTACAGGCCAGTACTAGAAGAATCCATGAATTGATCACCCATCGCCAAGAATTAAAAGAAAAACATTATGACATATGCTGAAAACAGAAAGACAATACTGCCAGCGCTGGTAGTGCCCCAAAAAGACAATACCTATGATGAAGGATGTAAATAAGGCACTTGTAATGGTTAACATTTGTCAACAGATCTATCAGCTTTCCTGCACTAGAGCAGTGGTGATTACAGAACTAGGTATTGAAATTAGAAAATCAAATGCAAATACTACTAGAAAAACTGAAGAAACTTTGAAAATAACAGCAATAGCTGGAAAAATTGAGCACTGAAGTATGAATCATTCAATTTAAGCAATATTGGTTGTTGAATCAGACCAGAGGTGATTCTTCCAAAGTATAAATGCTAATGAAAATACTGAAAATGGAAATTCAAACAAAAAGGAACGTTTCAGAGACCTCAAGACTAATAATAGAAACGATTAAAAACAGTGAAAATGATTAAACCATCTCCTGGAAATGTTCAGTTGCATGGCATTTGACTCAAATATCTGATCAGCTTACATCCAATTATATTTAAACAGCTTAATGAAATATTGCATAAATACTGCATTGGTGATTAATTAATAAGTGGCAAAAATGTATCAGATACAAAAGGACCCACCAACATAATGCAGTTTCCAAAATGATTAACTAGACCAGGAGTGTCAAAGTTGTGTTGTCACAGTGACATCATGTGATGTATCACAACTTTTTCCCTTCGCTAAACCAGGTGTGGGCATGGCCAGTGCATGATGCATCCAGCCCAAGGGTCGTGAGTTTGACAGCCCTGCACTAGATCATCCATTAAAATTAGCATGTGGCAATAATGAAAAATTGGTGAGAACATAAAGTTGAAAAAGTAGTCCAAATGGGTAGGATAAAATATTGTGAGATCTCAGAAGTCAAATTTATAGTCTTAGCTTGTAACACATCTGATTTAACTCTGAAAAGGAAAAAGTAGATAATTGATTTGGTAATGCCAGGGGGGAATAGGATAGAAGGCAAAGAACTGGAGAAGATAGTATCAAAATCTGAAAGTTAAAACTGAAAGATTATGGCATAAACCAGCTGTGGAAAAAATTCCCATCTGTTCAATTAGCAAAGGTCACACTGGTTTGATTTCCACATATACTGCATTGATATTTTAAAGCATCCTAAATTCTAAGAAAGAGTTCGATGCATATGAAATCACTTATTAGTCAATTGCAAAAGGCAACTTTACTTGGAACAACTTCCATTCTGTGACAATACATTTGACATGAAATATTGGACCATCTCAGGTCCTTGAGAAAAGCTCAACAGTTGGGTAAAAAATGTCAAAGCCAGTCTAAACCTCTGGCTGAACATCGTAATAGATAGTTGAAGAAAACAAATCAGGAACCTAAAACTCCAAGAGTTTGTTGCTGTTAAACAGTAAAGTAAAATCACACTCCACTCAGCAGGTGTAAAATTACTGTTCATAAATGTCCATTGGATGTCACATCATAGCTTGCAGTAATAATGATAAATATTGGTGCAGAGGTTCAAATTATTAAATTATAAATACACCTTTAAAAACGTGAATTTTGGAGTTAAGATAATATAAAGTGAAAATAAGAGCCCACATTAAAACTGGCACTAAATGTTATATTATGTAATGTTACACAGATCATGAATAAATATAGTTTAAAACACAGGCAATTTGACTCATACATAATGATGATTAGTTAGTTTTTAGCTAAAAATTTGCTAAACGGTTTTCAAGGTGGCTGCACACATGGATGCTGTGGCTAACCGCTCCTTTCAGTGTATGGTGTGTATGATTCTGTGTGTTTTGATCCTTTCCTTGATTGAATCCTGTGGGGCAAGGAGTATCTATAGTCGGCAAGCCTTGTTACAAATTGGACTGAAATATGAAAAGGCTATTATGGACGATTTTATACATTCTCATAACATACCGAAGGAGGCAGCTAGGGCCCTGGGGGAGCCATGGATCACTATCCCTGTAGCAAGGAGGAAGAGGTGGAGAAAAAGGAACAGGAAGACAGGATGCTGTGCTGGGGTTTTCTTTAGGCTGAGTAAGTTTCCACACAAGCCTTCAATTCCAAGTATATTTCTTACCAATGCAAGATCTGACTAACAAAATTGATGAATTAAGGCTACAGATTGGCAAAGCCTAAATTCATCAAGAACTGCTGGTTTGCTAATCACAGAAACTTGGCTTCATTCATCATTCCAGATGCAGTGTTGAGCTGGAAGGCAACATTACTCACCGGCGCAGAAACAGGAGTAGAGATTCTGGCAAGATAAAGGGGGAGGTTTAAGCTTTATGTGCTGGCAAATTAGCTGGTGTGTCAATAAACACTGTAGACAGCCACTGCTCCATGGATCTGGAGTACATGACTCTTTAACATAGAACCATATATCTTCCATGGGAATTCGGCATGGTTTGATTACTGCAGTCTATGTCCCTTCTGATACCAATACTACCATAAGCTTTGGGATTCTTGTATAACATTGTTAGTAATTAGCAGAATAAGTATCCTGATGCTGTGCATATCATAGCGGGGGACTTTAATCAAGCTGATTTAAAAGACGTGCTCCCTAAAATTCTATCAGCATGATAAGTGTTCTTAAGTACATTAAGTTAAGTGTACTTTGGACCAAAGTATATACCAACATTCAAAACATGGCTATAAGGTTTTATACAATTACCACATTTGGGACAATCAGACCATATACACTGCTTTTAGCACCAGTTGACATCCCTCTTTGGAGACAGGCTCTGTCTATATAAAAACAGTTGAAATCTTGGCCAAGAAGATGCTTCCAATAACTAGCAGGATTGTTTTGAGAACAAAATTGGGACATCTGTTTATCACCTGACCGAGAGGTGCATCCTGCAACTGTTCTGTGCTATATCAAACACTGGCACAGATACTATCACTGAGGTAACATAGTTAGGATCTATACCAATCAGAAACCTGGATGACCAAGAGAGTCCAGCGCCTCTTGTGTGACAGACCAAGGCCTTTAGGTCCAGTGATGGGGCAAAATACAGTGTTGCCAGAGTAATCTGAAGAAAGGTATTTCGGAAGGCAAGACTGACTATAAGAGGAAGATTGAGGATAATTTTTATTGCAAAAACATGAGGCAGTGTTGGCGAGGGATTCAACAAATTACAAACCATCAACCGACCAATATCATCCCTGCGAGGGGAGTCTTAATTGGTAAAGGACTGAATCATTTCTTTGCTCACTTTGAAGTGGAGACATCAGAGAAAGATAAATACAACTACCAGCCAATTGTAACCATCACTTCATTGTGGACAAACAGGAGTGAGGAGCATTCTGAGGGCTGTGGACCCTAGAAAGGCTTCCAGTCCTGATGGTATCTCTGGATCGAATGCTTAAAGAATGTGCTGATCAGTTGGCCAGGAGTCTTTACCAGATCTTCAATTAGTCTTTATCCCAGTCCACTATTCCATCTTGTTTGAAGCTTCCACCATTGTCCGCTGCCAAAGAAGTGCTCTATCAATAACTTCAACGATTGCAGACCATGGCACTCCTATCATGAAGAAGTTGCTTTGAGAAATTGGTCTGCTGAGAAATTGGTCTGAATTTCTGGTCCACATACATTTGAAAAACACAAGTTGCATGCAGAATTCATCAAGAACAGCGTGGGGGGACTATATGAGGATGCCTTTTGTGGATTTTAGTTCTGCGTTTAACACAATTCTTCCACATAGACTATAATCTAAACTTCTGGACTTTGGCCCTTCTAATTCATATCTGCCTTGGATTATGGATTTCCTGTCTGCACTCACAGAGGGTCAGATGAGAGGAATCATACCTCTTCAGCCCTTATTCTTAACACTTGATACACACAAGGTTCGGTGAGTCCCTTACTCTTATACACTATGTGCATGACTGCATTCCCACTCACGCCAGTAATACTTTTGCTAAATTGCAGATGATACAACAGTGGTGGGACTTATCTCTGGGGGGATGAGTCTGCTTCGAGATGAAGTGGACCGGTTACTTTCGTGGTTAACTTGTCCTCAACACCAAGACCAAGGAGCTTCCAATGGATTATAGAAGGAACAGACTCAGACAACCAGCCCTTGCTTATCAATGGAGACGAGTCGAGCAAGTGGCCAGTTTTAAGTTTCTGGCATTATCTAAGAGCACCTGACCTGACCAGAGCAAGATTTATACGACCTGAGACTTCTCAGAAAACAACTGAATAAAAAAACGACTGTGACTTCTACCGCTCACCATAGGGAACATTTTAACATACTGCCCTCTGTATGGTTTGCCAATTGCACAGTGGCAGATAGGAAAGCACTCCAGAGGGTTTAACATCATTGCCGAGAGATCATTGGTTGCCTCTCCCTCTTTGGAAGAGATTTATAACTCCCGCTGCCTTAAGAAAGTTCAAAAACATTCTGCAAGATCCATCTCATCCTGGGCACCCTTTTTTTGACTATTACCATCTGGCAGATGGTACAGAATAATAAAAACAAGACAAATAGACTGAAAAACAGCTTCTATCCCAGGGCAGTGCTCTCTGAATTTCTGCTGTTATAATGCAGTGTTTGATGTGGTGTCGGGGGTTTCCAATCAATGTCAATGTGATGGGTGAAGGATGTGTGTTATGTTTATTTTCGAGGTCATGGTTCATGATGTGCAACTGAAGATGGTGTTTGATTTCGTTGTACAAGGTGCAATACAATAAAGTAAACTTAAAAAAATAGTTATGAAAAACAGCTGCAATTGAGCTAAGCAGCACAATATACTAAATGAGTAGTAGCACTATACCATATTCACTGAATAACTTCTGCAGCAAAACTATTTTGGATCAAATGGATTCTTCTACTGTCCTGAGCCCCAAAAGAACACTTTATTAAGGATGAATAAGTACCAGAAGATGTGACATAAAACACCACAAACCTAAGAAGTCATTTTATTTTTAAAATGCCAAGTACTGAAGGTTCATTTGCAAACAGCTATTTACACATATTGTCCATAAAGATTTACACACAGCTATGTACATAAAGACTTTGAAATGTTTTGTTCCACTGAGATAATATTTGTTCAATCTTCAAAAAAAAGGAACAGTACACCAATCGCCCATTTTCTTTTTACAGTTGCAATGTATAGTTTCCTGACTGACACACTTAAAAAACATTTATCAAAACTAACATTTAACTAGTCTGCCTCTGATTATTAATATTTTTCCTCTTCAGATATATTAGGTAAAAAACAAAATACACAATACAAACATCCTGCTATTTCCTGAAATCAATGGAAAAAGATATACAGACTTTTCTATATATCATAATGGGGGAGTGTGTGAAGTATAAAAAGTAAGTGATCAAAATTGATATTAGAGATATTAGTTTCAACCCTGGATTCTTTGGACACGTATTTATTTTAAGATTCTTCAGCGTTCAAGTATGTTTTAATTACCCATGTTTTGGCCTACAGTTCTGTTCTAAAAGTTTTTTTAAAGTCCAAAACACAAAGGACAAATTCTTTTGTCTTTGCCACTACATTTCAACATTAACCAAATGACTGAGGGGAACAGTAATCTGGGAGTATCAAAGAGTCATTCCATTGGACATCTTGTTGTTCATTTAACAGACCATAGTCTGAAA
>BHFT01017380.1:0-15747 GCA_004320025.1 Laticauda laticaudata
GAGTACTGAGTGAGACTCCAGTTCTAACAACCAGACTGCTCTTATAGGCTATTTCTGTGAGAGAACAATAGGAATATCTTCGAACTGGACATTTGTCATACCAATCGTGGAGTAAAAAAACTGGGCATGTGCTTTCCATTTTTCAACACAGATGATCAGGTCTAGATAGACTGAAGATGTAACTACTGGTTCGGATTACATGCCAGTGCATCGCACAATGTGTATATCAGCGTCAACTAGCTGCGCTGACAGCTACAAAGAGGACTGCTGGGTTCGCAGCAATGAAAAAGCCTTTTTTCCTGGTTTCAACTACAGCTATTGTGCAAAGCAGCGCGTAAAACATGATAAAACTACTACTAAACCAAAATCTATGGAATCCTGAACCGCATATCACGGATAGAAGCATTCCTGTCAACAGAACACAATGGTCAAAATTGGAGTGTCCATCAAATTGTATTTCAATAGTGGTGTCCCAAGCAGTGTCTAGGCAACTCCTTCAATTCTACTTAATGACTCTGTATGCATATTACAAAAGAACCACATTCTCTTGCGATGATGTAAAGCTTCACACCACAGACTATCTACTACCCTTCAAAAAGATCTTGACTGTGTACAGAATGTAAACAAATGGCAACTTCAGTCCAACAAAATAATGCCTGCTTACAAGTGACAAAAAAAAATCAGAAAATAAAACAAGCTAATATGAAGACCTTGTGTGATCCAAACCGAAAAGATCCTCGCGACTCATCTCATTACTAAATCTAGAACCCAGTAATTTACATAGCCAAAAGGCGTGAAGATTTCACCTAACTCTACATAGATTTTCTCTGATAATATCACACTAACAAAAAGGGCATATAAACATTTGCTAGACCAAAAGACTTTTTTGGAAATTACAAAAGCTTTTCCCACATCTGAACTCGCATTAATATCTGATATGAGACGTAAGAAAGTCCAGAAATAATTTCACAAGAAGAGTTCCCACCTCTACTCATTGTAAAAATAGCTTATCCACCAGATTGAATCTAGACAGAAAACCTAGAACATGCCGCCTTCGGTCGCAAAAATCCCATGATATACAAATCCAAACCATTGCCAATGCTCCACCTGCATGAATACTCAGCTAACATAACAACACAGAAGCAAAAAAGTACCACTCAAGTAAATCGCATTAACTTGATGCAGGAAATACGACTTCAATCAACAGAGTGGCCAGTGTCTGATACTCACCTGACTCTGTGGTTTCTCTTCCCCAATCGCAAACTTTAAACCTAATAGGTCTGGAGGCAAAGCACAACAATCAGCAGAGAGCGTCCTATTTCTTTTTATTTTTCTTATATGTATCCATTTCATGTATCCATAACTATGTTTATACTTATACCTGTTATCTTATGATTGCTTGACAAAATAAATAAATAAATAAAAATAAATAAATAAAACGCAGGAAATAAAATTCAGGTAAGAGCCCCGATGGGCAGTGGGCCAAAACAGCAACAGACATAGAATCAGTTCTCTGTATGCTCTCTGTTTGCTGCTTCTCAGAGCAACCGGATCTGCAGAAGTGGACAGAACTGGTAGAATCCCACCCCTGATCATGGCTGGAGATAATTGCTAAAACTAGTTTTCATTTAATTCTAGCTTTTATAGATTGACACTAGCTCACCTCAACTATTCTTATTTCAAAAGAAAGCCATGGCAAAATTTCTTTACATCTTAGCTAGGACACAACATGGTATTTTTCAAGAATATTTCTGGCCAGACATAAATTAAATAAAGATCATTTTTGTTAGCAGTATATTGGTTTGTGTAGTAAGAAGCAACCATATGAAAATATGATGCAAGGATGCAAGGAACCTACCTGGGTTACTGGGGGCAGGGGAATCAAACTTGTCTTGATTCTTGTTTGTAGTGCCATCCCTTCCTTCCCTGACTGGGAGCAAGCTCTGACTATAAATCAGAACTTCTAGTGGGAAAAGACATTTTATACATCCTTCCAAGCAATGATAATATTCAAGCCTTCTCTTTCAGCAGAAACAAGGACTTGTACTTTATATGGATCTGTGAATTTTTCTTTCCTTNTATACATCCTTCCAAGCAATGATAATATTCAAGCCTTCTCTTTCAGCAGAAACAAAGACTTGTACTTTATATGGATCTGTGAATTTTTCTTTCCTTCTGCCTCTTGTAAAAGAAGGGACTAAATGGATCCTCTCAGGAGATTTTTACATTCATTCCAAATCACACAGCTAGGATTTATTTATTTTTTTGCCAGTTTGTTTTGCAGAGTGTTGTCAGAAGACAGTGCTGAAAAATGATTGTGTCAGCTTTGGAAGCCATATTGAGATCCGATGCTCCCATGCTGCCAATGTTGAGCCTGGGAAAGTGGGAGAGGGGAATTCATTGGAGTACATCTAGTTAGACATCATAATACTCTTTTTCTGATTCAAGGTCAGGTCATGTTGTGTATAATGGAAGGAAGTGGTAACTTGGATGGATGGTGATTGGGCCATGTGATGTGATGATGGGTGAGGAGGATGGATTGGTAATTTTTACTTATTGTAAGGAAGCCCGGAACTTTCAGATTCGGGATTCCACAGTTGTGTTCCAAATAAAAAGAACTTTTGAAAGATGTCTGTCTCTGAGTTATTGGGTGGAATGGAGGTTTGCTGGAACGCTGACAGTTTGGTTGCCCTCTGGTTTATGCGGTTTTTCAAGTTCTGTGTTGCTCCCTAATACTTTCCAATGACTGCTAAGGAAACATAACCTCACAATGGATTTATCTCTTCACTGTATTGATTTTGCATAGTTCTGTCCCTTTCAAATGCCAGGAAGACTGGAGACATTCTGAATGTGAGATGTTGTATATAGAGGAACAAAAGAAGGTGAGACCTCAAGATCTGTAGGCAAACCATCCTGGAATTCAGTGCAGATAACAGAAAATCAGAGTTGGAAGGGACTTTGTAGGTCATCTAGTCCAACCCCCCACCCAAGCGGGAAACCCTACACCATTTCTGACAGATGGCAGTCTAATCCCTTCTTGAAAGTCTCAAGTGATGGTACTCCCATGTACATGTTTTCAGTTTTCTTTGGGTAGACTTTGTTCCCTTTGAAAAATCAAGTCTGCAGCTTTTTGGTATTTAAGTGTTGCTGTTTGAAGGCTGAGTGTCCGTTGTGGCCAAGAGTAGTATCGTTTCTTGATTTTGATGGCTCCCTACTTAAGATAACACAACATTTACATTGCACAATAAGCATCATCATAGGTTTTTTTTAATAGTTTGGATCCAATTTCTATAATCCAAGATTAATGGTCAGGGAAATTCATAGAAGTTATCTGAAGAGACATCTTGCTGATTGATGAGATTGAGATAGCAAGCAGTGGAAAAATGCATTTGTTATAATCTGTCTAAAAATAATTTGTTATAATCTGTCTAAAAATAATGTGTATATAACTTGCTGTCAGTATCGACATCATTGAAGTACCTTCAACTTCCTTGCTCAGCTGGGTTAAAATGTGCACAGGCAAAGAAATTTTAGCAAGTTTCATTTCCCTAAAAACTTATGTGCACTGCTAGCCGAAAGATTTAACAGCAAGGATAATATTCCCAGTCTCTTCTGGCCTAATTAAAATGCATCTCATGAAATCCAGCCACCATCTACAAGCTATGAATTACTTGCATGCTTTCTTTGAAAAAAAAAAACAGGGAAAAAAGAGATGNTAAAATGCATCTCATGAAATCCAGCCACCATCTACAAGCTATGAATTACTTGCATGCTTTCTTTGAAAAAAAAAAACAGGGAAAAAAGAGATGCAGTGGCTCAGTGGCTAAGATGCTGAGCTTGTCAATCAGAAAGATTGGCAGTTTGGCAGTTCAAATCCCTAGCACCGTGCAATGGAGTCAATTCCCGTTACTTGTCCCAGCTTCTGCTAGCAGTTAGAAAGCATGTAAAAATGCAAGTAGAAAATTAGGGACCACTTTGGTGGGAAGGTAACAGCTTTCAGCATTTAGTCATGCTGGCCACATGACCATGGAGATGTCTTCAGGCAGCACTGGCTCTTCGGCTTTGTAATGGAGATGAGCACTACCCCCTAAAGCCAGAAACGACTCTAGGGGAACCTTTACCTTTACCTTTAAGCAAATGCTGAAAGGGCAGCGACTCAAATCCTCTTCAGATGTTTGAGGCTTGTGTAGCCTCTAAACGTGAAAATGGGAAGCAGGATGAGAGTCCTAGATTTACCCTCTCTCCTCCCCATTACAATTTCCAGCTACTCTCCAGGAAAGAAGGGAGACTTCCTGCAAAAAAAGAGGGGAACCTCTATTGTGGAGGTTTTCTGTCTCATTTTGAATTTTGGGAAACCAGAAAGAGTTTCTTGATGGATGGCAAAGTCTAACCAATGCAGACAATTTTTGCCCTATGCATAAAAGAGGATGTAACAGCAATAGCTCTTAGACTTATATACCACTTCACAGTGTTTTACAGCACTCTCGAAGTGGTTTACAAAAGTTGGCATATTGCCCCCAACAATCTGGGTCTCCATTTTACCCACCTCGGAAGGATGGAAGGTTGAGTCAATCTTGAGTTGGATGAGAATCAAATTCCTGGCAATCAGCAGAATTAGCCTGCAAAACTGCATTCTAACCACTGTGCCACCATGGCTCTTTTTGGTGGAAATGGAAACAAACAAATAAACCAGACCTATTGTATAGATTTGATTTACTTTCAATGCCTGAAGTAGATTTCTGCTATTTTGCAATCTTATAAAAAAGGTGAAGTTTTCCCCTCTCCAGTTGTGCTCAATTCTAGAGGGTGGTGTTTATCTCTGTTCCCTAGTTGAGGGAGCCAACTCTGTTCAAGATGCTTCTGTGCTCATGTAGCCGGCATGACTATATGTTGAGGTGCATGGAATGCTGTTACTTTCCCACCAAAGTGGTACCTAATATTGTGGTTTGCCAGTAGCCTGTGCAGATAGCAGCAGAATTGGACAGTGGGAAAGAATGGAGATCAGTCTGGGAGTTTGGGGAGGACTTGGATGAGGGTCCTGCATCAGATGCAGAGATGGGGCCATCCAGGAATTGTGTGCTGACTCCTGAGCCTCCAGAGTCTAGCAGCAGCGAGGCAGAAAAACAAGGGGAGCCTGTTCCCAGCATGCGTGTGCACAGAGCTGCTAGAAGGCAAGAGCAGCTAAGACAAAATGGGTGGCTTGGAGGTGATTGTCCCTCCTATAAGGTATAAAGGAAATGCAAAGGTAGAGAAACCTTTGCAGGAAGCAAAGTCATTTGCTCTGTTCGGATTCAACCTTGAAACTCTGTGTGGGCTTTGTACTTTGGTTGTTTTTTTATAGTTAATTTAGCACTTTAGTTGTTGGTAACAATTCAAAGGAGAGAAAGGTGGGTGGTTATTTCAAGGGACTGTTTGGGACTCATTAAGGCTGGGAATGAACATAATTCCCAGCGTTGAAATAAAACAAGAGTTGTTTTAACTGAGTGTGAGCTTAATGACCGTCTCAGGAAGCCTTGCTCAGAACACCTATTTATCTACTCGCACATGCATGTTTTCAGACTGCTCGATTGGCAGGAGCTGGAACAAGTAATGGGACTCACTCCATTACGTGGCACTCGAGTCTTGAACCTGGCTGTCAGCTCTCCAGCTGATAAGCACAATGTCTTAACTGCTAGGCCACCATACCCCTTTTTGCAAATGTATACCATCTTCATAAAGAAGCAAAACCAGTTGGGCTTTAGTATGAATAGATATTTGCTGGAATACACTATCAACCCCAAAACTTTTTGAAAAAAAGTATGTCATTGTAGAATTTGACTAGCAAATAGACAATCTGTGGCTATTGCACATGAATGTCAAGTGTATCAGACTGATCTTCAAAAGTTCCCAAACACAGAAGGACAGCCATTGTTTCACAATGATATTTAAACTGGGTAATTGCCTATGCAAATGAAATAGCCTGACATATAGTAATGCAGTACATATGTCCAATAAACGAACATCTGCCTTCTTTTCAAAGCCTTTGTTGCATTCTGAAAGCTCACTCCAGACAACCTTAGTTCCCCAAAGCCCAATACATTAACAGCAGCTCCTGAAAGAGCAACCTCAAACTATATTTCCAATCCAGCAAAGCAAAAAGAATGTGAAACAGAGGTGGCAGCAATAGAAGCAATTAACAAACCAATCCTCTACCTTTAATTAAAAGCAGAATTATTTGATATGGGTCACTGTGAGCTTCAAACATTGCTAGGCATGTAGCTTACCACTCAGTTTTAAAATACTTTTAGTTATTGGCCTAACTGAAATTGTTTTATGCTGCTGTTTTTCATTAAACCTTTTATTATATTTTGGAAAGATTTATGATTTAGTTAGGAAAGATTTAGTTTGAAAAGATTTATGATGTTAACTCTAAAGGTGCCTTGCAAAGAAATCTAACAATTTTCAACAATCTAAGAATCTGTAAATCTGTCAGATGGACTCTAAATTAACACCCTGAAAAGGGGAAATGGTTAGACAAAAACTAGATTTTTGTATTTTCTAATGTTTGGATATTAAGAAAACAATGAATAGCAATTTTCCATTTTTCAACATTTGATAACCCTTGTTCAGTCCAGTATGTTGAATTAATATATCTGGACCCACTTAGAGGCCCCATCGGTTTGCTTGAACATTAGTAGATAAGATAAAGCAGGATTTGTGATCATGTGAAACTCAGTTACAATATTACACTCCAATAAATCAAGAAAAGAGTTCCTTTCTTGGCTTTGTTAATCAAAATGGCAAGTTTGGGGCTGGTGAAAAAAATCAGGAAATTGGGATACAGGTGATATTCACAGCCCTGTTATTCTCTCCAGAAATAATGATTGAATAGAATTATAACATGGAATGTAAGTCTTAAATGGATCATTTTTTTCATTTAGTGAGTACCCTTACACATCCATAGATAGATGCAATATTGTTCATGCACACACACACATATTTTGCAAAGTTCCAGTGGTAGGATTCATTTTTTTTTATTACTAGTTCTGTGGATATGGCTTGGTGGGCATGGCTTGGTGGGTGTGACAGTGGAAGGATTACTGTAAAATCTCCATTCCCTCCTCACTCCTGGGGGTGGGTTACTGCAAAACCCCATTCCCTCCCCACCACACTAACCTGCTTTCCAGCTCCGTTCTCCTGTGCAGAGCAACAAAAGAAGACCCAGCTGATCAGCTGGGATTCGGCAGAATAGATGGGGGCAGGGACAGTCAGAGGTGGTGTTTGCTGGTTCTCTGAACTATTCAAAATTTCCACTACCGTTTCTCCAGAACTGGTCAGAACCTGCTGAATACCACCTCTGCCAAAACCTTTCCTGAAGTTTTTAATGAAAAATAACTTATACTTCAGCTCATGTTTACCTCATTAATACATATAATTGCTGCTCATCTTGACACAATAACTAAATGGACTAAAGTTCAAATATCTACCTACCAAGTATTCATTGTAGAAAAAGAAGAAAGTTAAGCTTACCAATTACGTTGGTAAAAATGCTTTCTGCAAAAATTCACAAGTTGGTGAGGAATGTGAAACTTGGTAGATGGATGTGTTAATTTGAACAAGGTCCATAAGGAACTGAAATAGAAAGGTTTTTCTTCCATCAAGCAGGGGTCTCTTCATTCCTTTTCTACACAAGATCTATACAATGTCAGCTTTCTATCCACTTTAAATCTTTGCTTTCCAGCCGTTTGGTTGCACTAAATGTTGTGTATGGAAATTGGAAGACTCCAAATAGCTAAAACTGATTGGCCGAAAAGGCCTCTCTCGGATTGAGCAATTACGCACCAATTCTAAAGAACTGTCATTGGCCGCAAGCCACGAGCAGCCACTATAAGAAGGGCTGCCGCGGCTTCAGCAAACATTCTGCTACAAGTCACTATATTGTTTAATAAAGAATTGTTTGTTGAGATACCGGTCTCATGTACCTTATTGTCCAAACAGAACACTGGCGACGAAGGTGGGATCGTCCTAGAAGAGCGAGACCGAAGCACGTGGCAACCAGAACCGAGCAACCAAGATGGCCAGTAACAATGCGCTGCCCGCACCGTTCAACTCAGCCAAAGAAGATTGGGAGTCATACATTGACCGTTTTCTGATGTTCTTGGAAAGCAATGAGCTACAAGAAATAACCGACCAGAGGAAGAGAGCTGTATTCCTCATGCACTGTGGCCCTGCCATTTTCAAACTGGCTAAAGGCGTTAGCCAAACTGTGGGACGTGAAATAGATGGCATGGCCAGAATTAAACCGCATGCTATGAGCCCATTATGCGCCTGTGGTCTCCAATCTGATCAAAAGGCATGGATTTTATAAACGAGACCAACGGGAAGACGAGAGCATCGGAGATTTCATAGCAGCCCTAAGAAATATCGGGGGAGCCTGCAAATTTCAGAACATGGATGAAGCCATGAGAGACCGCGTGGTCCTAGGATTGAAGGACGCTACACTCCAAAGCAAGCTGTTAAACAGACCAAACATCACAGTGGCTGAGGCCATCGCAGAAGCCACCACCGCCGAAGCAGCCAAGAAATCCACAGCCACCATGCACCAGATGAATTCAACAAATGCAGAACCACCGAACCAAACCTGAGAAAAGAAGGCAGAAGGAAACCAAAAACAGCCCAGCATGGCTAATAGACTGCCCACCATGAAAACCTCAACTCCGCAAAGTGACACCAATGATGACAATGAAGACATACATAGGCTTCATTCGGAAAGAAATATGGCAGGAAAAAAGAGGAAGGAGGTGAGGAATTCCCAGTGTGCTGGGGTGCGGAGGGATCACCCACATTGCCGAATGCAGATTCCTGGATGCCATTTGGCAGATTTTGTGAGAAACGGGGGCACATTGCAAGGGTCTCGGCCGAAACAAAAAGAACTATAGTCCAAAGAGACGTGGCAAGCACCCCACCCCCACCGAAGAAACAGAGAGAGACAAGCCAGAAGCCGATGGAGCTGAGAGAACAGGAACCGACGGAATGAATGACAGAGGAGAAACACATCAAACAATAATCATGCGGAAATGGCAGGGCAGCAAAACGCAAAAAAGGTCGCGATATAAATGTAAAATCAAAGGAAAGCCCTGTGAGATGGAAGTAGAACTCCAGATCATACTCTGTCATGGTATCTTGAACACTATCAAACTGATACCAGAACATAAAGCAAAGAGAACTGGAAAGCAAAAACTAAGCTTAAGATACCAGGGAAGCTGAATCCGGTAGTAGGTCTTGGACATTTCTTAAAAGTTCAAAAAACACGCTGAGGTACTGTCCTCTGACAATCATTGTACCAGGATCATCCTAGCCTGCTTGGAATTGAAGGTTCAAGCCCTGGGAATTGAGTGACCGGATGGCAAGAGCGTCGCTGAGACCAATTGGGAGGAGAGCCTGCTGGAAGAGTTCCAGAATGTATTTAATGGGAGCGCTAGGTCAAGTAGCAAGGGACCCCAAGTAACATTCAGGCTTAGACCGCTAAGATAAGCTCCATCAGGCTCAAAAGCTAGATGCATTCCCTTTGCTTAAAACCGAAAATAGACGAGCAGGCCTAAACAAACTCATTGCACAAGGGTGTTAGAACCAATCGACCATGCCAGGTGGAAAACTCCCATTGTGACTCCTGTCAACCAGATGGTCAGCGTGAATCTGTGAGACTAATAAAGCAACCTAATCCAACAAAAGCTTACCCAAGTACCAGTAGTGGCATCACTTATTGGCACCTCACTAGGGGGAGGAAAACATTTTTGCAAACTTGATCTCACACAAGCAGATCAACAGCTACCAGTTGATCCGAAACCGCAGAGGCAAGACTATACTCACGCACAGAGGGGGCATTCTAAGTGAAACCGGACTTCAATTTGGCGTTAGCGTTGGCGCCGGGCATTTTCCAAGCCTCATGGAGCGGCCTTCTAAATGGAAATCAAAGGAGTCTCGCGCTCTATTTTGATTATGTATTATGTATCAGCAAAAAATTCAAACCAATTAGAACATAGACTAAAAGAGTTTTGCAAAGATTCAGAGAGCAGGGCTTAAAAGTCAAGAGAGAAAAATGTAAACTAGCGACCAACCAGTCGAATTTTTAGGCTACCTAATAGATGAGCAAGGGATACACCGCCACTGAAAAGAAAATAAAGGCAATAAAAGACGCACCCAGACCTAGAAAAAAACAGAATTACAGGCATTCTTAGTCTCATTATATTCTACAGTGTCTTCCTGCCTGCAAAAAGGCAACCCGTAGCAGAGCCATTACATGACTGTTAGATAAAAAAAAAACTTGCTGGAATTGGGGCCCACTGAAAGAACAAACAGTGTTCCAAAAACATTAAGGACTTATTAACATCCACACAACCGTTTTAATACAATAACAGCAACCCTGCCACTGACGGTCACGCTGTGATGCATCGCCTTTTGGAATCGGTGGCCATAATGGCCACAAAGCTACCAGGTGGCAGAGAAGCACGCGATTGCCTTCTATTCCAACACTGTCAAAATCTGGAAGAAACTACGCCAACTTGACCGGAGAAGCCCTCGCAATTATAGCAGGGCATTAAAAGATTCCACAAATACTATATGGTAGGACATTTTCTATTATCACAGACCACAAACTAGGGATCTGGCTAGGGATGCCTGGCAGGGACAAACCAACCCCAACATCCTTATCACCAGAGAATGATGAGGTGGTCAGAATTCCTCGCTGCATACAATACACACAACTCATCGCATCGCCTGGAAAGACCATCACACCATGTGGATGCTTGAGCCGTTTCCCACTGCCCGACAAGGAAGGCGCCCCAACTCCACCATCTCCACTCTCGAATCGAGACTATGGCACGAACCTGCACTAACCGCAGCAGACGTTGCTAAAGCACCGCGAAAGCCGCCGCTGACAGCTTGAATCTCTGCATTGGGTAGGTAAGGGCTGGCCAGATGAGGAAAGAGAGTGAGACTTTAAACCTTTTGCACCCGGCAGACTGAACTGTGCATTGAAAGGGGTTGTATACTGTGGGAGACAGGGTGGTATCTCAAAAGTTGCAGGAGGAAGTGTTGTGCATGTGGGCACAAGGGACACCGGCAGGCATTGTAAAAATGAGCCGCTGCCAGGAGTTACGTCTGGTGGCCAGGGCTGGACAAAGACATTTGAAAAATGGTGGCTACATGCCATGAGTTGCCAGAAATCTAGGCCTACCCGCCCTTCTTGCACCAGTCCTGGAATAGGAAATCCCCAGGGGCACATGGCGAGACTGCATATTGACTTTGCTGGCACAAGGAACACATATCTGTAAATTGTTGATGCTTATTCAAATTGGTTAGTAAGTTTTGCGCTTATGGCGTCACTACTACTGAAGCAGTCGTAAACAATTGAACAGACTTTTTGCTAAATCATGGACTGCAGTATGTAGTAGTCTCTGACATGGCCCCACGAGTTTAACTGCTTTAGCCTCGAGCAATACCTGGCTGCGCAGGCATCCGACATGCCTAACAGCGCCGGCTCATCTGGCATCAAATGAACGAGCTGAATGCATGTTTGGTTATACCAGAAGGGCCCTAGACAAATGGACAGGCGGGGATGTCCAGGATAAACTTAACAAACTGTTAACGATTCAGCATATCACCGCCCTAGCAAACCACCAACAAAAGCCCAGCTGAACTCCTCATGGTAGAAAACTGCATTCCTACCTTGATAGACTGCACCCCACTTATACCTGTGAAAAACCCCTGGACTCCTCAAGTAAATATCGCTCCTTTGCTATAGGCGACTTAGTCTACACGAAAAATCTTACGGCGGCCCATTTAGGCTTCCAGAACACAGTTGACTGACAAATCAACAGGGGCCCCGGTCAGTACCCGACTGCACTATGAATAGCGGCGAACATGGAAGCGACCAGCTGTCGCTCTAGACATTGGAACGCAATGCTACAGCACTGCCGCATACGCAATAAACTGCCAAAAAGCAACGGCGAGGAGGGGGGGAAACACAATAATAAAAAAAGGGAGAGACTAAACCACGGCAATAACATGACAAAGACACAACAGCTAAAGCCCATACTTAGAAAGCTCTGAGATATAACCAATAAAAGAGCACTTACCATAAGATGACGGCTGCCGGAGAAGAGTAACTGGTAGCATAGGCAAGGCCTTCCTGGAAGGAGACAGCCAGGCCGCTCGAGCGGTCTTGAAACACATCGCCGGACAAAACCAGGAGGTGAGGGCAAAGCCACCTCAAACCAGAACGCTGAGAATCCGCAGTGGGAAAGCAGCAAAGGCTGACTGAACCTATCAGGAGGTTGCCATGGAGAAAGGTACGTGGACTAAAGGCGATGCGCTGTCTGAACCGATGGGGAAGACCAACAGGATGAGTACTGAGCTGCAGGCAGTTGTGAGTCATTAGTAGGTACCTGCAAGAAAGCGCAACCTACCCTGTTGCGACCTAACGTTAGCGGCATCGCAGTTGGATCGAGATACTCATAGGGGGGAGAGGGTGTTTAGTGTATGGGATAATTGAAGAGCTCGCTAAAATAGCTAAAACTGATTGGCCGAAAAGGCCGCTCTCAGATTGGGCAATTACACACCAATCTGATTGGCCCGCCGGATGGCGGGAATTCTAAAAAACTGTCATTGGCCACAAGCCACGAGCAGCCGCTATAAGAAGGGCTGCCGCGGCTTCGGCAAACGTTCCACTATAAGTCACTATACTGTTTAATAAAGAATTGTTTGTTGAGATACCGTATCTTATTGTCCAAATGGAACACTTAAGATCCATGCAAAAAGTAATAGAATTAGGGTTACGCTGGTTGACCATATTCTTGCAGCTAATGATACTGTCTAGTGGCCTACTTTTTCCACTGCAGTGATGGTGGAAGAAGAAATAGTGGTAAAGTGGGGGCACAACAGGTCCAGGGATACTCTTCGGTTGAAAGAGATCCCAGAGAGAGCATTCCCATTCTATTCATTCTGAATGTCTATGTGTCCTCAGAGCATTTCTTGGTGCTTGGAATGAGGACAGAGACAATGTGCAAGGGAGGACTAGGGTAGATCAGCAGTAATTGGATGCTTTCAGAAAAAGACCATGTTATTTATTCTCTGCAATGATAGAGTATGTTTCGCATATAGAAGCCTCCATTAAGGCAGTTTGCTGATCATCATTAGTAGGTGTCAGAAGCCAGCCAGCTGCAGTCTGAATTAACTGGCATCTGGATAATGAACTATCAGAAACCCCAGCTGACATGCAGCCCCCGTCAGTCCTTGATTAGTGGGAAATAACAATCTGCATCAGTAGGGGAGGGCACTCTCTGGAAATAAGCCAGGCTAATGCCAAATGTTTTATTGTCCTTTAAATTCATGATGTGTTTGCTAATGCCTCCCAGTGATCACATTCTTGTTTCTGGAACAAAATATCCTCCTTGAGCTAAATGTCTTAAGACTGGGGAGGGAGGGAGGGAGGGAGGGAAGGAAGGAAGGAAGGAAGGAAGNCCATTTCAGGAAACGTTAGATTTGTTTGTAAAAGAAAGGTGATTAAGAAGTTACAAATTACTTTCCTGGTGAATTCATCTCCTGCCAGAAGAATTTAAAAAAATGTTGGCTCCTATTTGGCTCTGAGTTTGATCTAGTTTTTTTTATTATTATTATTAAAAGGTTTGACATGGATAGACATGGGAAGAAAGAGTAGACAAGAGGCCTGAAACTCCCAAAACATTGCACTAATCCATTTTTGGACAAATACAATGTTTTTAATCTGTTGCTTTGCATTCCAACTTCAGGCAAATTTATAGATTCTTGGAAACGTTGGAAGACAAGGAAAAGGTTGAATTCCTATTCCCTGATCTCCACCCACACAGCCTATTGAGATGCTACCAGGAAAATATATCAGTCCAATTTATACCAATTCATGTATTTTTAGGGAAGGCTTGGAACAGCTGTAAAAAATAATCTCTGTTCCACTATCAACAGCAACACAAGACAAGATGGAGTCTGCTAGAGTCTTCCCTCTGATCAAAAGCCACCACCCAAAGTTTGCAAGAAACATGTCTTTAAATTAAATCCTGGCTTCTGAAAGCTTGAATGAATTAAAAAAAGAATTTTCTTAATTTAAAACACCCAACATTTCTTATTTTAAATAAGCAATATTTGCATGGATTTTCCAAGTTTACAAGCATCCAGTCCTAAGCAAAAAGAAGCACACCGATATTTTTATATAAAATGTACTGAAATTAAACAAGGTTCCACCCTTCTGTATCTGTTCAAAAAGGGACAAGGATTTGATTGCACAGTCAGAATTGTCATCTTGACTCTTGTGAGCTCTCACTCCCATATCCCTATATGGGAAATGCTTTGGAGTATTATTTCCCTCTGTTTTGTGGCCATGTGACTGGGTAACAGAGGCGGTATTCAGCAGGTTCTGACCAGTTCTGGAGAACCGGTAGCGGAAATTTTGAATAGTTTTGAATGAACCAGTAAATACCACCTCTGACTGGCCCCTCCCCCATCTATTCTCTGCCTCCCGAGTCCCAGCTGATCGGCTGGGTTTTCTTTTGTTGCCCTGCACAGGAGAACGGAGCTGAAAATCAGGTTAGTGGGGTGGGGAGGGAATGGAGATTTTACAGTATCCTTCCCCTGCCATGCCCACCAAGCCATGCCCACAGAACCAATAGTAAAAAAATTTGAATCTCACCACTTCTGGGTAAGACTGTCTTTTTTAAGTTAGCTTGTAATTTTTATTGCCTACCTTTTCTCTGAGAGATAAAATTTCAGTCTTACAATAGTAACCAGGAGAGGGAACTGTCTCAAAGTCACCTTGTGAGCTTTCAGGGCTGAGTATGGATTGGAACCAAGGTCTCTCGGATCTAAGCCTGCACAACTTATTCATTGTAATCAATTGTTCTCATCCATATCATGTGGGAAAATCTATGAAAAATACTTGTAATCTTTGATTCACGACTATTTAGTGATCATTGGAAGTTATGAGTGCAGAAAAAAATGACTGATGACCATTTTTCACACTTACGACAATTGAAACATCCCCTTCCCATGGTCATGTGATCTTGACAACTGGCATGTACTTATGATGGTTGCAGTGTTCTAGTGGTCCCCTTTTGCAACCTTCTGGCAAGGAAAGTCAATGGGGAAACCTGGTTCAATTAAGAACCATGTTTCTAACTTAACAGCTCAGTGATACCACTTAACAACTGTGGCAAGAAAGATTGTAAAATGGGGCAAGACTCAATTACTGTCTCATTTACCAACAGAAATCTTGGGCTCAATTGTGATCGTAAGTCAAGGACTAGTCAATGGAACAGCTTGCCTCTAGAAACCATGGGTGTTCCATCACTGGATGTTTTTAAGAAGAGTCTAGACCACGGGTGTCAGATTCATGGCATCACATTGCCATCATGTGATGTTTCACTATTTTTTTCCCTTTGTGGAGCTGGGGTGGGTGTGGCCTCTGCATGGTGCATCTGGCCCACGGGCCACCCGTTTGACAGTTAGTCTAGAACCTATGGCACACGTGCCACAGATGGCATTCAGAGCCATTTGTGCTGGCACACGAGTTGCAGGCAAACTTACCTCACTGCACATGCGCACACCTTACAGCTGATTTTTGGCCAGTTTGAGGCCTTTTTCAGTCTCCCAGAGGCTTCAGGAAGCTTCTGCAGGCTTTTCAGGTCAAAAACAGGGTTGCCAGATCACAGCTTGGCTCTGCGGCCAAACTCAAGTCAAAAT
>BHFT01017381.1:0-30017 GCA_004320025.1 Laticauda laticaudata
AACCAATCCCTATGCCGGCTTTTCTAGCCAATCATATTAGAGGATTTGGAGTAAACTATTTTATACAGAACATTAACCAAAGAGAGAATGAGCATTCAAAAATCTGAACAAGAAAGCCAACTTAAGTGACATTGCATTTGAGAGAGAAGAATTTGAGAACAACAAATAGTAAAAAGGGCTGTAAAACAACCAGCAAATAGAAAAGCTTCATGGGTATATGAAATCCCCATAGACCAATATGCAAACAACAATAATTAACAGTCATAATAGTCCTTTGCCAAAAAGTATAGGGATAATAAACAGCATGGTACAAAGATTGGAAAACATACATTTCAATGTCTAAAAGGGAAGATTTATAGGAATGCTTTAATTATAGGAAAATAGCCTTAACAACTCATTCCAGCAATAGATTCAGAGAAGAATAATAATAGGAAAAACCAGATTGGGGATCTGTACAGATTCAGAAAAAAATCTGATGCTTCAATTGAGAGAAAAGTTAGAATGAGTAATTCACTGGTTCTTTCTATTACTATGTACAGATGGGATGAGAGATGAACTCTGCAAAGAAAAATATTGGAGCTGCAAGCCATAATCATTTCAATTATAACACATCACAGTTTGAACAATCTTGCTTTGCGTGTAATGAGTCTATCTCATATGTTAGTTTCACCTTTAAAGTTGCATTATTGAAATAAATGAACTTTTGCACGATATTCTAATTTTTTGAGGTTCACCTGTACTTTATGGAATGTAATATTTTACAGGCAAGAGTCAAAATACTGTAAAATTTCCTCTGGGTGGTTTTTTTTAAAAGTACTTTTCACTAATTATACTTGATCAGTCAGTGCTGAAAGTTCTTCAGACCACACTCTCACCTTTGTATTTAACATTCCAGCCACCCAGTGTTCGCCCCATTGAAAAACCTCTATTCTTCCTCCATTATCTGAAGTAAAGTATGTCAATATGTCATTCAGTCCCTCTTTGTCAAGGGCAGCAAGAATGTTTCCTGCAGAGTTTAAACAAAATACAGCTTATTGCCAAACAGAAGATTTAGGAATCATATTAATATTGTAACAAATAAAAAGAATTATATATATTATACATATTAAGATTTTAGTTCAAAATAACTATGGAAAGTCTCCAAGGGTCTTGTTCCTGCAAAGGATTTCTTTCATTGGAGTTAAGAAAAAAGGGAGTTGCCAATAAATACAAATAAGGGTCCCATTTTTAACCCCTACATTAAAGATCAAAGTAACTTATTTAACCCTTTTTCCCATTGATGAATTTCTCTACAAACAAAAAGAATTTGTCATTTGCATCACATGTTAGTTTTATTACCATATCATAAACATATCTGTTGTATGTTCACATATAAATAAATATGATATAATCTTCAGTCCTAAAATCACAAAATAATTGTTTCACAGTTAAAGAAATTAGGGAAATTGCTTTCTGCCTATTGAGACAGTGAAACCTTTTTTCATCTCTGATTTCACAGACCATGCAAAATTTGGCTTTGTTATAATGGCTAATATCAAACAATCAAAGGTTTCTGTGACATCTTGGAACACCAAGAGACATCAGGAAGAAGTGGGACAATGAGAGAATGGAAGATATGTCATATTCTTTCAGTACATCCCACCCTACAAGAACAACTCTCACCATTTTTTCAATTATTATTTCCCAAATGGGGTTTCTGTCTGGACCATCACCCTATTTAGAAAATCACTAGGTAATTGTCTGCAGTCTTAGAAGATAGAGATGCTGACCATTCATTTGTTCAATAAAGGATTAAATACAAAGGTTAAACAGGCGAAACAAAGATGCCTCAGTTTTCCATTTTTCAAGGCTGCATAAGTGGCAGACATTTCTCTTTATCTTACTTTCAAGATACTATTAAAAAATAGTAGCCTTGCATGGGGGACAGAAAGGCCCACATAACCATGAGGCTGGTTAGCCCCATAAGAATCCCATCTGCCTTTATTGACAACTGCTGGCCGCCCCATCTTGGAATTTTTCAACATGTTGAAATTTTCTAATGTTTTATAATTTTAAACATTTTTAAAATATTAAAAACATTTTTTTAATTCTGGGTTTTTATGCTAAATTTTATTGATTAAATTGTATACTCAGAGACTTTCTCTGAAGAATATGAACAGATAAATAAATAAACAAATAAACATACATACATATATACATACATGGTGCTTATATATTTCCAGAGTTTAGGCTTTGAATTAAAGCAGCTCTAAAATCAGAAAATATCTACCACATAGGGGAAATCTTTGGGGATATTGGCATTATTCAGGTGGGCTGATCTATAATTGATCCTGCTGTTCAAATATTGTCTGTTATTCAGACAGTAATTTTTCTCTTTTCTCTGTTCCTGTCATATCAATGCAAAAGTTTGGCATGCAGTCAACTGAGTGCCATAGAGAAATAGAAGGTAATTAACTGGATCTGCTATATTTTCTTCCTTAAGTACGATAAATGCAACATACAGTACGGTATCAATAGACCAAAGAAAATGAAGCATCCAGCTTCTAATATTTCCTGGCATTTCTCCTCTAATTTGTTCTGCAAAAACTAGATGTAGCTATCTTTCTCTTTCTTTCCTTTACAGGAAATAATTTGATGAGTATATATGGAGCACAATACAAAAACATTTTGTCTTAAAAATCATGTATGGAAGAGAAATTATATATTTTGTCCCTGATTATTGGTGGATAAGGTACAAAACTAAAAACAATTGAATATGTTTAAGGTGTTGAAGATCAAAAAAAGAGAAAGGGATTCCATGAAAATTCACAATTGTAATTACTCACCAACCATCCAATCCATCTCCTCAACATTGTCTCCATATAAGCCATGATTGCTTGTTCCATGGAACAGACTAGTGCATGGTGTGTTGACATGTAAGAATGAAACAAAAAGGAAGATGGCCTTTTTTTTTTCTGGAAAAAAACAAAGATAAAGTAAATCACTTCACTGTTTCCATTAAAGGTACAGGAAGTCCTCAACTTATGACCACAATTGAGCCCAAAATTTTCATTGCTGAGCAAGACAGTTGTTAAGTGAATTTTGCCCCATTTTATGATCTTCTTTGCCACACTTGTTAAGTGAATCACTTCAGTTGTTAAGTTAGTAACATGATTGTTACGTTAATCTTGCTTTCCCATTGACTTTGTCACAAAAGGTTATCACATGACCCTGGGACAATGCAACCACCATAAGCCAATTGCCAAGGGTCTGAATTTTGATCACATAACCATAGGGATGCTACAACACTCATAAGTGTACAAATTAGTCATAAGTCACTTTTTTTTAGTGCCATTGTAATTTTGAATGGTTGCCAAATAAATGTAAGTCAAGAACTACTGAATCTCATTTAGCCAAGTGGAATTAATGGGTGACACTACTGTATGATATCGGACTTTATTTGCTCTTCTTCAGTGCAGGGCTATTCTGCTATAGGCTGAAACTAGTTACACGTTTTCATCTTACAGAAGCATATCTTTTTGTAACTCTTAGCAAAAAAAAAATCTTTGATTTGTTTATAAAAGTATGTTTGATATTTAAATTGAAAAGTATAAGTTATTAGGACATTGATTAAATCACTATAATTTTTAAAAAATGAAACTATGGCTTCACAAACTCCAAGAATTGGAGCTCTGCTCACTGTCATTCATGCCTTTGTGATCTCCTGTCTAAATTACTGCAATGTGCTTTACGTGGGCTGCCCTTAAAGAGCATTCAAAAACTTCAACTGGTACAGAATGCTGCTGTAGGGGTAGTAAATAGTGTCAGTTACTCAGCATATGTAGTCCCACTGGTTTGTAAATATCTTTCTGGTGAAATTCAACGTGCTGGTTGTCACCTTTAAAACCCTTAAAGCCTGAGAGATTACCTGTGGTATTATTTTCTCTCAGTTTAGAAAAATTCAGTCTGCAGATTGCACGATCAAGGTTCTGTTAGCCAAGGAATATCAGTTGGCTGGGACCAAAAGGTGTACTTTTTCTGACATAGTGCCTGCCCTCTGAAACATCCTCACTTCAGAGAGTAGGATGGCCCTGGTTCTGTTAGCCTTTTGTAAGGCTTTAGAGAC
This sequence comes from Laticauda laticaudata, assembly GCA_004320025.1. NCBI lineage: Eukaryota > Metazoa > Chordata > Lepidosauria > Squamata > Elapidae > Laticauda > Laticauda laticaudata. Next base: position 4,106 of record BHFT01017381.1, read on the forward strand.
CTGGTTATGTGCCTGGACTTGGGGTCCCAAGTGTGTGAAGGGTCACATTTCTGGTTCTACTTCATGCCTATGGATTGTGATATTTTTCTGTTATATGTGTTTAATCTTTAGCATAGTGTTTGTAAGTTGTGACTGCAGTTTGTTAAATGATTCTATGATTCCATGAATCACTTTTTTGAGTTAGACAGACTTATATATTGAATGAATGAATGAATGAATGTACAAACAAATGAATGGATGGATGGATGGATGGAATCAAGCATATGTTCAATATTGTGGGAATTTTGTACTGAAGTTGGATATTAGTTACCTTTTAATAAATGAGACAGCTTTCCTCACTTTCCTAAAAGCTGCATCCTCTAGTTTTAAAGATTGTTAAACGATTTCATGATTTCTGAACATCAGACAATTCCAGGATTTCAGATATCACCTACAAAAGTGTAGGTTATATAGAGAATGCCACACAACATAATGATGAAAGCTATTTTCCATTTCAAAGAAATCAAACCAATAATCTTTCCAACCACAAGAGTTAACAACAAAATGGCAACTATTTGAACATAATGTGGATTATCATTTCCTGGTTCAAGCTCTGAATATTCCCAACTCAGACAATCATTGACAAGAATGAAAGGATCACCATAGAAATAATCAAAGCCATAGTTTAAGGGATGGTGGCAATGGTCATTGCAGGATTCACAGTTCAAACCCTGATGCCATTTTTCTGAAAATACAAACACAGAAATGATTGTTAACAGCTCAGCAAAAGTAGATTCAACATTTATGTACAAAGGATAAATAACCAATTTGATAACCATTAACCAGAAAGGACACGTGCTCAAAGTGGAAAAAATAATTTGGTGAAGTAAAGAACATTTGTAGAAATACCATTGCTGTCATTTACAGCTAATAAGGCCAATTCTGAATGATGCTGGCAACTCAAGTCCAGCAGCCTTAAGAGGAATCCATGCTCTCCAGCCTGGTATAAGACAGTTCAGACCCAAGTAGAAATCTTACTGAGTTCCATGTGATTTTTTTCCCCTAATGAACATGCCCAGTTTTGTGTCTGATTAGAAATGAACTATTTAAAAGATAGAAACCATAAATCCTGACTTTTCAATTCTTGAAAAACAGATAGAAGCAGAACCAATCTAGTATTAGGCCAGGAAAAGAAGTCATTTTTTTTTGCAGCAATCTGGATACTGTGCAATAACCAGTCTTGTATTCTGTTACAATTATAGTCTTGCTGCTGGGAATGAAGATACGAGATTATAACATATTATGTCTAAAGGAGTTAGTGTTATTATGCATTTTGCTTTGGGGTTAATAAAATGTATGTTAATTTTCTCATTAACCTAAAATATGTATATTTTTGCTTTAAAGTTTGAAATAGGAAGTGTAGGTTTTATACTTTCAAATTGTCTGAAGTGGTGTAGGGTTTCCTGCCCAAGCAGTGGGTTGGACTAGAAGACCTCCAAGATCCCTTCCAACTATTCTATTCTATTCTATTCTATTCTATTCTATTCTATTCTATTCTATTCTATNCTATTCTATTCTATTCTATTCTATTCTATTCTATTCTATTCTATTCTATTCTATTCTAATGTGAAGAGTAAAAGCTGTAATGATCCAAAGAAATACCCTTAAATATTATTCTTTCATTTGAAAACTTGGGGAAAGGAATTAAAATCTGAATTAAGGTTGAACCCTGACATCTGTCATTATGAATACACAGAGAGAAAAACTCACATTTCCTATTATGCCAGTCACTAGTGTAGCCTTGCTGCTGTAATAAGGTAGTCCTCCTGTGGTACCAGGAGGCTTGACACACCTCTCAGTTGTAGCTGCCATGCCTAAAATATCAACAGGAGAATAAATGAATGCCCTCTTTGTCCTTCCCAGAATTGAAAATACAATCCATGTTGAAAAAGGGGAGGGAGAAGAAGAGAGAGAAGAAAGAAAGGAAAAGAAGTTATAAAGGACAGAAACAAGATGTAGAGAAACAGGGCCTATTTAAAGATAATGGGTGAAAATCTAATTGAAAAAGGGATTCTGCAAAGGTACATAAGATAGTATTGTTATATTAGAAATAGAAATAATTCCAGAAAATATGAAACAATGTATGTTTAAAATGATGGATAAATAGTTATCGTAAGATAGTGGAATGTTTATATTAAATACATTACCCAAATTTTATGGACCATCTGTAGTGAATAGGATGTGGAAAACATTTATGCAAAATATCTGTTTTACTTCCACTTTATAAAATATTATCAAAACTATTAAATAAAAACACATCAATAATCAATATCCAATTGATTTCTTATTAATAGAGTTTCTATGGATATAAATCTGATCCACCCAGTTTTTTCTAAGTATAAATAAATGTTTTATTTGGAAAGAAGCTGAATTTCTTTTCTTCTTTTTCTGTTTTAATTTCTTAAATATAAATCTCAGATTCCTGACATTCCAATATATATATTTGTACATTTGATTCTAATTATTTTAGAATTATATAAGAAAAGTAATATGAACGTTACAAAACGGGATTGCTCTTATTTAAGAAGCCAACTTAAAGCTAGCTCTTTGAAATAAAATGTCTAAATTGAATAAAAATAGCATTAAAATAATAATATTAAATGTATTAATAAAACTTTAAACATGGATCTTAGAAGAACTGAAAAAAAGAAAAATGAGAAAGAAAGGGGGAAAAGAATGACATAAGAACGAAAAAGAAAAATAATTGGAGAAAAAAGTAGTAGCAGCAAATACTCAGATTTTTGGGAGAGAATGATGAGACCATATGATTACCCCATCTTCCTTCCTTCCCTTCCTTTTATTACAAACTTAAAATATTTCCCAAACAAAATGTCTTATATGTCATATTTAATACAATAAAAAAATTCATTAGAACAAATTCATTTTTATAACAGAATTGCTGACTAACTCAAAGAAAATTGGCATCAGACCTTATTTTTAGATAATTGGCAGCAGTTTTAGGACCACAGAATTTCCTTAGTCATTTGTATAACAATGTTGCTATACAAAGAAATAAATTGCACCAGAATTTGGTCTGTGGCAGGCAAAGATCTTTGCACTGAGATATCATTGTCTATTGAATCGCAAACTAATCATTCTCACAATATGCTAAACTTATCACTTTCTGTATAAAAAGAATGTAAGAAGGATCCAGCTTTTCAGTCTTATATCCCATCCCCAGCCCTCTTCTCAGATTGCTGAAAAACTACCCACTTTTCTCAGATAAGTAAATTCCAGCATAATCCTACCTCTGTTTATGTGAAGCCTTTTGGGCTGGATTTATGGCTGGGTGAGTGAATATAAAATTTTGCCTTAGAAAGTTAATTGTCAACACAATCTGTTGTTCTTATGTATCATTATTTAAAGGACACTCATAGCCACCATTATATCAAAAAAAATACAGACATAATTGTCTGTATACAAACAACAACTAAAGAATCTAGCAGGATACCAAAAAATCCTGTGGTAAAAAGGAAGTTCATCTTCAAAATGAGTATCAGAAGCAAACTTGCTTACAGTTCTCTTACCTGGCATTTCCTCCACTGAACCTGTTAAGCAGCTTCATTTTGTGCAACCAGAGGCAAAGTTGGAAGAGATTTCAGAACTTTCTTCTGTCCTCTTTTAATATCACTTTCCCCACCCTTGGATTACTTCATAGGCTGTGATTTAATGACAATACTACTAGTAAAACTGACACAAATCCCTGGAGACAGCATACTTCTTCATTCATTGGTAAGAAGTTTAAAAGCCAAATATTCACCTTTGGTTTTTCTGATCGAGATTGGTGGCAGCGAAACATTTTTGGTTTATTCTTAACTAGAGTTTGTTACAGTAACTTGCTGACCGAGTTTGGTCTAGTGGTTAAAATATAAGGCTAAAAATGGTAAGATCGTGAGTTATAATGCCGCTTTATGTATAAAGCCAGCAAGTGACCTTGGGCCTGCCTTTTTTCTCAGCCCTAGGAAGGAGGGTATGGCAAATCACTTCTAAAATCCTGCAAAGAAAACTACAGGAACTTGACCAGGCAACTACCAGGAGTCAATACTAACTGGAATGTAAACACACATGCATGCATACACACACAAATCCTCTGGTCTTATTTAATACTTGCTTGTTCATTCTGAATTTTTCATTGGAAGAAACATTTACTATCTAGCTTCCCTTAATTTTTCCTGATTTCTGTTTTAGGCTTTAATTTTACAAGAACAAGAAACACAGAAGAAACTGTATTTGTTTCAATGTTATCTTCCAATTCTTTTTGGGAACATAGAACATAGTATAATAGAGTTAGAATGGACTTTGGGGATCTTCTAGTCAAACACTCTGCTCCAGCAGAGAGACCCTACACCATTTCAGAAAAGTGGCTGTTCAACTCTCTTCTTTTTTTTTTTAAACAAATTTTATTAGTTTTTAAAGACAATACACAAACAAACAAAACATAAAACCTAATAACATAAAATCTCTTTTCTATAAAAACTGCTTATTAAATTTTAACAAAACAAATAAAATATCTTATTTGAATGCAAACATAGTTCCAGAGTATCACATATGCATATCTTATTTATTCTTTTTCCAACTTCTCCTTTTACCTAAATTTCTATCTCTCTTTATTCCTTGTATTTATACTTTCATCTGTCTTGTTTTACAATTTCATTATTCTCTTCTAACATTCTTCCAAAATTTTATTAATTCTCAATAAGCTAACTTAAACAAACAAAAACACTAAACATGAAAACATAAAACTTTTTTTTGGGAAAGCGGCTTAATCCTGGTTAGCATCTTTTTTACAGACATAAATCTAATTCATGCTCACCTTATATACTATTTCATATCTCATTTATCATTCTACATTTTCCATATGTTTTTCTCCCTCTTTTCACTCTCTTAATTCTATTTGATTTATTTCATCTCAATTTGACTTTTATCTTTGTGTCTGTTCTTTTTCAATTATCTATTTTTTCTTTTCTCTTTACTGCAAAATGTCTCTGTAATCACTGGTTGAATAATGATGACTTTTATCTTCCCCAAGATTTAACACTTAAAATAATATATAATTTCCATACTGATTCTGCTTAGTGCATTCTACATTAGTACATTTTAAGTAATAAAAAAGCGAGAAAAAAATAGTAAGCTTATAGTATAGTAAAAACAATGTTCCATAGCTAATTAAACTCTATTAGGACATTTACACATTCACTTTAATATATTGTTAACTCATAATATTCCAATTTTCTAACTCTGTTTCAAATACAAATACTACAATGCAATCCTGTGCACTTTTGCAGAATCTCTTCTTAATTACATTTTACCCTTTGTCTCTAAAAAACCCTGTTTTTTAACATCTTGTTTTAAGTCTTTATAACTTCTCTTCCCTTTTCCCTTCCTCTCTTATCCAATCTAGTCTTTTTGTCCCCCCATCTTCAATCTCCACCCTTTGGTCTCCCCTCTCTGTTGTATTCCTCTTTTCTGTTTGCTTCCTGACATTGTATCGATTTTTTCACCTTATTTTTCCTTTTCTTGGTTGTTTATTAAAATCTTGGATTCTCCATTTTCTTTCTCTTTCCCTTTTTCTTCCTCAACTAAAATTATTTGTTCATTAAAGATGGCTTCTTCTTCTCTTCATCCCAGCTTTCTTGTTGTTGTAATTCCTGGTAGGTAGAAATCGCCATTTCTAAGAAGTGGAAAACAGATCCAGACAGAGACCTTGCCTTCTTGTTCCTCTTTTCTTTAACTTTTTATATTCTATTTTCAATTCTTCAACAGATAATGCCATTGTAGATAATTTTTTTTTAAAAAAACAACCCAATGATTTTAGTCTTTCAAAAAATAGTTTCCAAGAGTCCCAAAGTCACAAAGCAATCCAAATAGCACAAACGTTTCATTTAGCACTTTCTTCTTTTTTGTACCATCTTTTCTTGGGGTGAAATTTAATTACACAGTTCCAAAGTAATTTTTTTAAAGTCTTATTGCCATTTCTCTGATCTTAAAAGTTCCGATCCGTCTCCTCCAACAAAATCTTAATAATATATTCTTTGCTCTCCCTTCCCACTTATAGCAAAAAAAGAGAAAATTTTTGGTTTTTAGTTCCAATGTCAGAAAATCTTAATATACCCTTGGCTTTAATTTTCAGATTTAATTACCTTCTATACCAAAGCAGGTTTTTCCAATTTCCATCTGCTATTTCCATAGGGAAGGAGAGTGAGAAGAAAAAAAACCTTTCCATTTAACTTTTCCTCCGCCGCTTTTAACAATCTTGTTAGGAAACAACGTATCCTTTAAAAAGCTGAACCTCCAGAATAAAGATGTAGCTTATTGTCCGCGGTTCAGCCGAAAAAAAAACTTTCACTTCTTCAAACTTCCTCCTGCACAATCTTATCCAGCTGAAAACTTCTTTGTGGCAGCCATTGCTGACTGCCGCTCCACCGCCTTGGGAAAAGGGAGTGAAACCAGCTGAGGAGGGGGGTTGCGATTCCCCCAGACCCCTGCCTGGATCTCCCCTGTCTTCGGTTACCTCTACAGGGTAACCATAGCCTCCAAATCCAGCTGGATCGGGGGCACCTCAGCAGCGAGCGCAGCAGGAACTGTGCACGATTGTGGATTCCTGCTGTCACCAAAGCCTTGCAACCGGAAGTCCCTGTTCAACTCTCTTCTTAAAAGACTTCAGTGGTGGGGCACCCACAACTTCTGTACACAAGGCATTCCACTGGTTAATTATTCTCACTGTCTGGAAATTTTTCCTCAGTTATAAATTGCTTCTCTCCTTGATTAGTTTCTTTCCATTGTTTCTTATCAAAGAAAGGTTTACCTGCCATTAACTCCAAACTTTGCATTTTAATGACAAGCTAACACAGAACTGGCACCATTTGAAAAACTTGATTAAATATTACCTGAAATAATTCTGTAACACATGCATATCAAGTTTATATTTGTTTTATATACAAGAAAGAATTCACACTGCTTTTTCAAGTGAATGTATTTTTGAAGAAAAGCTAAATTCAGAGAAAATAAGGTTTGGGTAATAATGGGTAAATGGGATAAATCTGTTCTATTTCTAGAAGTTGATTAATGGGTCAATGATCACATCCTCTTTTATCAACCAGTCAAATTGTTTTTGTAACTCTGGAGTAATTTCTTTGCAACCTCTCTGTAGCTAGGAGGGCAGAACTGGCACGAGATATCAGATACTTCCTTGTTTCTTTTATCTGGAAGAAAAGAACAGTATTTTTGTACATTTGCTTTTTGGCATGAGTGCTTTGGCTTTGGAGGGAAAAATACCTGGGCAAAGATGTCACACATTTCCTGAAGGAAGAAAGGAATCTGGAAAACACCTGTCTTTTCAAACCATTTACCCTCACTTTCTTTTTTGAGATTACTTATTTTGGGTAGAAAAGGCTGTCTGCAAGAGGCCAAGAGTTGCTGAATCAGGGAGGAGGAGCATGATTACTGCAATAGACATTCTGAAGGATCATAAATGGAAAGAAGTGTCACAATTGTTCACGCTAACACAATTCTGTTAATGTTTTCCAAAAAGGGAAAAAATGATTATAACCCTCATATTTTGTACTTCCATTAAGATTTAAAGCTCCCAACTATCCTACAGTTACAAAAATGTTTTCTGATGCCCTATTAAAACTTAGAATAAATATAAAAAGAAGTTGTCTCAGAGATGTCATTATACTCTTTAACTCAAGAAGCTTTTCATAGGGGAGGGACAGCATCCCCTTCCCCAATGGTTAAATTATAAGGATTTGCTCGTGGACACATGCTCCTGGGATGACCTGGGATGTGGCACAAAGGCAACACAGTCAAATAAGCAAGAGTCCCTTTATTATCTCCAACTTTGCCCCCAATGTCCAGGTTACTTTTGGCTGGAGAAAAACTCTCCTAGGAATAGCCTTTAACTGGAGAAAATTCAGTCCAAAACAAGGTACATAAGACTGTAACTAAAAAATCCAAACAAACCAAGCTACAGTAATTAACTTGACAGGTCAGGAGAAGGAGAAGGACTTTCAGACTTGAAAGCATGGCAAAACTCACACAGTTGGAAAGATGCCAGGAACACAGATAAGCCACGATGATACCAGATAAATTCATGATTTGCTCCCAACAGCTCAATGCGCACAGCTTCCCTTTTCAAACACTGTGTTTCCAGCTGCAACCAATGAAGGGAATCAGGGCCCTTCCCTCCCCTGTAAGCCATGCAACTCACATTGCTCCCTTTTCCGTTGCTCCCTGCATATCCTAGGATGAAGAGGGGGTGGGCCTGGATCTTCCTCTAAATTCCCTCTCCCTTGCTTTTCCTCTCACCTCTTCTGCCCAACCAGACTTTGCCCTTTCCCAGTTTCTTCCACAGGCAACGGAGCCACACTCCCACTCCTTGTCAGCTGTTCGGCCTCCCCCTCTAAATCAAATTCTGTCAGGGGCATGACAGCTCCTTGACTTACAACCATTCAGTGATCATTCAAAGTTACCACAGTACTGAAAAAAGTGAGTTATGATAGTTTTTTACACTTAGAATAGTGGTGGTATTCAGCCAGTTCGCAACGGATCGGGCGAACCAGAAGCAAGAATTTGGCGTGGGTTGTCGAACTGGTAGTAAGTTCTGGCTGGTCACGCCTCCCCACCCAGTTGCCCTCCCACCCAATGCTTTCTCACCCCGCCCACCTGCCTGTCATTTGCCTAAGGTATTTTTCTTTTTTTTCCCTCCTGATAATCAGCTGTAGGTAAGATCAGCTGTGCCGGGATTCCCCTTGCTGAGGCACAGAAAGGCAAAAAATGAAGGGAGGAGCTCAGCCCCCCTCCCTTTTTTGCCTTCCAGAGTCCCAGAGGAGCCTTAAGGGAGCAAAAACGCCCCTCCCAGAAGCTTCTCTGAGACTAGGAAGCTCCCAAAACAGAGCTTGGAGGAGTGCTGCATGCCCCTTCCATGCTCTGTTCCTTTTCTTCCTGAGCCCCAGAGGAGCCTTAGGGGAGCAAAAACGCCCGCCCCCCGAGGCTCCTCCATGGCTAAGAAGCTCCCAAAAATGGGTGGGGGCTGCAAAAAAACCACCCAGTCACATGGCCATGCCCACCAAGCCACGGCCACAGAACCGGAATACCACCACTGGCTTACAATTGTTGTACCCATCCCCATAGTCATGTGATTAGTCAAATTCAGATGCTGGGCAAATGTTTCATTTTTACAACTGTTGCAGTGTCCTAGGGACATGCAATCACCTTTTATGACCTTCTGACCAGCAAAGTTAATGAAGAAGGCAGATTCACTGAACAACCATGTTACTAACTTAACAACTGCAGTGATACACTTAACTGTGTCAAGAAAGGTCTAAAATGGGGCAAAACTCATCTGACAACTGTCTCACTTTGCAACAGAAATGTGGGGTTCAATTGTGGTCATAAATTGAGGATTATCTGTATAGGGCACAAACTTATATGTAACACTAGAGTGCAGTTAAGTACAGAAAGCACTGTCTTATTGTTGAACATAGACCCTATGGCAAGATTACTATATGCACATAAATGGAAAAATAAACTGTAAATGTTGAAGATTAGCTATTTAAGGTTATGGTCTTGGCAGATATGGAAAAACAAAGATGACTAACGAGAAAGAACTTTATAGATAAATAAAATAAAACAGTGTTTATCATACATTTGTTCTATTCTGCCTTAAGTGATATTATGAGCTAATCCATGGATTTATTTATTTGGTGCCTTATTTTTCCCCAGCCCAAATTAATCTGAGTATATGAACAAGGATCAGGCAGGCTGGCAAAATCAGAACTAGAACTGTTAGCAGGGAGTTAAAAGACTGTGATAAGGAGAAGCAGGCTTTGGCAGGCAGTAGAGTTGAGTAAGGCCCGGTCCCACTGCACTTACACATGCAAAGAGGATGTAAAACATTAAAAAATGCTTGCCATCCATTGGAAAACGCTATGCATCCGTTGTGTACTCATTGCATACGTGTTTCATACGTTCTATCCATCGAGCCATCCGTCCACTGCGATTTCATCCGCACAAAAGGTTTTTGAGCTGCACAAACTTTTTGTAACAGATGAACTTTCTGCTGCGTAGGATGTACATCCACGACATATAAGGGCCAACAAACGTTTCTATGTCCGTTTATCATCCATTAAACATCGCCTTGTATCCTCTCTGCATCCTCTGGCCATCCCCTCAACTCAATCCGCTGCATCTTGGAAAACAGCAAAGAGGGAGAAACAAAAGTGTACACGGAACGTCTACACAGCAATAGTAGCACGGAAATAGAAAGGATTAAGCATATACATCTCGTATACAAAGTATTAAAAATGGGACAAAAGTTTGTATCTGGGAGATCTCATATATTTAAGATGTCTCCAAGTATGTCATAGAGTATTGTTAGAAGGTACACCTAGTGGACAACCAATATTTTCTATAAAAGGCGGAAAAATCATCTGGATCTCAGTATGAGTCCAGCAGCCCATGGTGTACAGACCTCTTTTACCTGGTCTTGGCTTCCACCATCATCAATTGTTCTCACCATGGGATCATTGACACAGTCCGTATGATAGCTGCGCTCATTCATCACCAGAAACCAAAACCTGTTCAGACTATTCTCACCTTTTATACAGAAGTAGAAGAAGGAGACATTCCAAGAGCTGGCTGTGGGTCCGAGGATGGATTGTGAGAAGAATGGAGTTTGGACTGTATGACCATGTTTGATGTGGAGTCTGAGGAATGAAGACCCTCGTGGCATCATCACTTCATGAGGCATGCCACCAGCCATGTTTGACGGAACTTGTAGGCACTGAGACACAGGTTGACCAAACCTAAGCCACCAACTTGCCATTCCCAACCTAGACCTGGGATGAAGAGTCGGCACTGACTCTGCAGGCATTGGCCTCTGGAACTCAATATAGAAACATGCATATGCATGAAGGGGTGCCAGACAACAGCATCAGCCAAAAGTGGTCAGACAAGTTTGGTACAGGCCATCATTGGAAGAATACGTGGAGGAGCTCCTCAGGTGCCCCACCCATGAAAAGGCTGCGAGAAAACTTTGCAGAAGAGTGGTATCAAGAGATGGAACTTTCCCCCACACTGTTTGGAGCCAAGATGGGAAGCACGTGCGCACTGGCAAAGCTCAGCCAACTCCCAGGGTCACTTATTACAACTTACAAGGGCTTCTTCAGGCATCATCCAAGAGCCACGTAACAGAAACATGCAGTATGCATGGAGGGTGCCACACAACACCATCAGAAAAGTGGTCAGGTCAGAGAAGTGGTGCAGCCACTCATCGAAGAATACTGTGAGGAGGTCCTCCAGTGGTCCCACCACTGAAGAAGGCAAGGGAGGAAAGTTATGCAGAGCATGGTATCAGAGGTGAACTTTCCCCACACGTTTGGAGCCAAGATGGGGAAGCTAGTGGCCTTCAAAAGCTCACCCAACTCAGGGTCCAATTTATTTCAACTACAAGCACACGCTTCTTCGCGCATCATCCTCTTTGCCATGGTTGATGCTGACTACAATTCATGTACATCGATGCTTCAGGCAACGGGTCAGCTTCAGAGTGCCCAGAAATCGTAACCATGCCAGTGACCTCAAGGATGTTTATAATGGCTGGAATGCAACCTCTCATCGTGTTTCCCAGGGTCCAGACACCCCTATCCAATGACACACAAGATGTGCCCTACTTCATCGTGGGTGGATGACGCCTTCTCCCTCAGAACCTACCTCATGAAGCCCTCATTCCAGATACCTCACCCATGGAAGAGAGGATCTTCAATTACAGGCTGTCCAGGCAAGACAGGCGGTGAAGAAGCCTTTGGCATCCTGCGCCAACAGGTTCCAGGTACTCTCACACCATGTGAAGGCATCGCCCACAGACTGTGAGGAGCATCATGGAAGCTTGCTGCATCCTGCACAATTCTCATGCACACCCGCTACCACGGTGTGCAGAATAGGCTTGTGGACTGGTCAACAAGGGGCAATGGCGGGACATGGAGCCTGGTGAATGGAGGCAAGGAAAAAAACCTGATAGACACTGCTAGATGTTGCAAGCGCCCCAAACAGAGCTTTCACAATGAAGGGAAGAAGCAGCGCAACTCCTGAAACACTGGTGCAATTCCCCAGCTGGAGCAGTGGTAGTGGCCAAGCACAGGATGGTAGATGCTTAATGAATGCTTCCTTCAGCCTGTCTCATCCACGGATGAGATTGGCCATGTATGTTGAGTGACCCTACAATGAAAACAGGGCATTAATAAAGAGTTTGTTCATTGTTAAATGTGTTGATCAGTGATTAAATTGTTTATTGATAAAAAGGGCATATTGTGGCAGCTGGGAGGGTATACCATACAGTCCCCACTATGCTTGCACTGGAGGTTTATCTTATCCACCAACTATATCCTTATCCCACAGCTATCCTTACCAATCCCACAGCTATTCCTTTACCATCCCACAGCTATCCATCCACACAGCTTATCCTTACCCATCCCACAGCTATCCCATCCCACAGCTATCCTTACCAATCCCACAAGCTATCCTTACCAATCCCACAAGCATGCAAAGGCTTAACCCTTTTTCAAAGTTTTCCCAACACTTTATGAAGTTAAAAAAAATGAAAACCAAGTGTGTGAAGCAAAGATAACCTTTGCTATTATTAATAAAAACTGTTATGACTTTTAAAAAGCAAAAATGACCCAGTAAAGTGTCTTAAGCAAAGGATAAAGTGAACAGGTAACAACTCAGTCTCTGGCACTCTTCTCAGTCACTCTTGAGGCTTGCCCATGGTCTCAGATGTAAAGGGGCCAGGAACTTTGTGGAGGTGGCTGTTGCTGGAGTCTGGCTGAGGCGCCATTGGGTGCCTGGCCCGAGAGTTACAACAGGAGATGGTGTGTGCAGGAAGCTCTCAGAGAGCTGACTCAGTCCCGTGAGGTTGAGAGGCCCTTCCTCAAGTACCTGGATGTGAGGCCCAAGACTGATGACAGATGTTCTGAGGAAGGGCTTGGCTGTGGGGTGGAGGAAGGAGGAGTGTAGTGGGGCTGTCTGGTCTGCAGCTGGGTGAGGTGAGGCATCTGTGGCATGGCGATGAATCTGGGCCTGGACTGGGAAGGGCTGCCTTTTGCTGTGGGAAGTCCTGGTAGTGGTAGGCTTGTAGGCGAGGGGCTGTTGAAATCTGTGTGGAGGCTGTGACATCACCTGGGGTGGAGGAGCAGACCTGGAGTGGGTAGGAGCAGGTTTCAGGCTGGGCCTGGATGGTGGTGCAGAAGAGCTGTGATTTCCTCTCCTTCATTGCCTGGTACTGGTGAGGATGGTATGTCGAAGTGGACCATTCTGGGAGAGGGAGTCTGTTCTGGCTTTTATTGTGTCCCAGATCTCCAAGAGGACAAGTGTGGCTCTGTCCTCTCCGGTCTGCCTCTCTGCCTGCTTTCTGTGGAGGTGGAGCTGGGTGGGGTGGATTATTCTCTGGTGGCTGCTTTCTTCTTGCTCCATCTGAGACAGGGGACCCTCCACGTTCTCAGGCACAGGGATTGCAGCTGTCGGGGGGTGGGGTCTCTGTCATGGGGCCCTCTAAAGACCTGCCTGGAGAAGGTAGTTGTCTCCTGGCTGGAAGAGGAGTGGCTCTCTGTGGGCTGTCTGAGGGAGAGGGTTGACAGAGGGGCTGCTCCTCTGGTGGCGGATCTCACCCTCCAGGAGCTGCACCTGGCTATGACACAGGTGTCCCGGTCAGTGAGCTTGACAGCCAGCACAGATTTCTTCAGGTGCAGCTTGCCATAACTAGGTGTGCATGTGCTTCCACCATCCAAGGATACATCTTGAAGTGTAGCCCAGGCTCTCCGCCTTCTCTCTCCACGCTGCCTGCTTCCTCTTGGTTGTCGCGATAGAGCCTGTGGCCCTTCCTCCACAGGTACTCGTTTCCCCCTCAGCCATTCCCAGCACCTCCTCCTCATGGTCTGCGAAATGGAGTACTGTTTCCTTTCTCCCTTCTCCTTCCTTGCCTCTTCCTCCTCTGGCAGGGCCTTCAGGGCTTTCAGCAACAGGGCTTTGAGGGCCTTGGGCTGGTCCACCACAGTAGCAGCACCAGCAGCAGGAAGAAGCAGCAGTACCAGCAGGGAGAAGCACCAGCAGCACCAGCAGTAGGAGAAGCACCACCAGCCACCACCAGCAGCACCACCAGGAGCACCACCACCAGCAGCAGAAGCACCAGCAGCTTCAGAGTCAGTGCCAGGGGGTGGGATGATGGTTCTGTCCTTCCTTCCAGGGCTGGCAAGAGTAGGCCCAGGCTTCCTCTTCTTCCCTATGGTGTTCTCTCAAGATGTCTCTGGCAGCAGGTCTTTCCTCTGAATTGACTGCTTGCGAGCTGCATCCTTTTATATCCACGGAGCTTACGCAATTCATCCTCCCGCATGCGCAGTGAACGCTCTGCATCCGCTACGCATCCGCTATGCATCCTATAGGGCATCCGTGATGCATCCGCATCATCCGCTGCACATCCGCTACGTATCCGCTTCCTTCCGCTACATGTCCGCTTCGCTGTTCTCTCACGGAAGCCCTGCGGATGTGTCATCCGCTTCCATCCATAGGCTTCCTACGAACATCCGCTTTACATCCCCGCTACATCCTCCCCACGTCCGTTCCTTTCCGTTGTTGTCTGCTCTTGTTATGCCAAATTTGGGGCACTTTGAGAGCGATAACAACGGATGGAAAATTTGCCGTCCGCTGTGTCCTTTTTGCATACGTTTTTGCACCCGTCGGCCAGTGTGACCTAGCCTTTATTAAGTGGTCTTAAGGAAAGATTAAACTTTATTAACAAGTAAACAATTCAGTCTCTGAGACTTTTTCTGAGTCACTCTGAGTCATGTCCATGGTCTCAGCTTGAAGTGGGCAGTGACTGTGGCTTTGGGCTGTGGCTTGAGTGCTGGTCTGAGGCGCCATTGGGGTGCTTGGCCCCGAGGGTACAACAGGTGGTCGTTGTTCAGGAAGCTATCCAAGAGCTGACTCAGTCCCGTGAGGTTGAGAGGCCCTTCATCAAGGACTTGAGATGTCAGGCCTAATACTGATGACAGATTGTCCTTTGATGGGCTGGCTGTGGGGGTGGGAAGGGTTGGGAGGAGTGTAGTGGGGCTGTCTGGTCTGCAGCTGGGTGAGGATTGGCATCTGTGGCATCCGATGAACCTGGGCCTCGGACTGGAAGGTCTGCTTCCTGCTGTGGGAAGTCCTGGCGTTGTAGCCTTGGTAGGTAGGGGCTGTTGAAAGCCGTGGAAGGGCTGTGACGTTGCCTGGGGTGGAGAAGCAGACCTGGACTGGGGTAGAGCACCTTCAGCTGGGCCTTGGGATTGTGCAGAAGTGCTGCGATCTTCTGCTTCATCACCTGGTACTGGGCCTTGGGCATGTCCATGAGATTCTGGCTCATGTAGGTGATGAAGGTGTTCCAGCCTGAGGATTGCTCTGTTCAAGTGGACCAGCCGAGAGAGAGTTCTGTGTGGTCTTCATTGGTCCTGTTCTCCACAGCACACTGTGGTCCTGGCCTCCAGTCTGCCTCACTGGCGCATCCACTGGAGCTGAGGGTGGTGTGTGTTGGCCTCTGGTGGCTGCTGCTTCTTCCTCCATTGTGTGACAGCGGACATGCTCCTCCACGGGATCCTCATGGAGGATCCAAGCCACCAGCATGGGCAGTGCAGCTGTCGACATGGTCCCTGCTGTGGGGCCCTCTGAAGACACCTGCCTTGACAGGGTAGCTGGCTCCTGGCTGGAAGAGGACTGGCTGTCTGTGGGCTGTCTGAGGGAGAGGAGTCTCAGAGGGGCTGCTCCTCGGTGGCAGATCTCACCCTCCAGGAAACTGGCACTTGGCCATGACGTACTTCTCCCGGTCATGTGAGCTTGACAGCGGCCTGCCGGATTCTTTGAGTATAGCTTGCCATACCAGGTGTGCATGTGCTTCCACCATCCAAGGAGTACTTCTGCAGTGTACCCCAGACTCTCTCCTTTGTCTCTCCAAGTGCCTGTTTCTTCTTGGTGTCATGATAGAGTCTGTGGCCCTTTCTTCACAGGTACTCATTCTCCCTCAGCCATTCCAGCACCTCATCCTCATGGTCCTCAGAAACAGTGTACTGTTTCCCCTCTCCCTTCTCCTTCCCTTGCCTCTCTTTTCCTCTAGCAGGGCGCTTCAGCAGGTTCTTCAGCATTAGGCGCTTCTGGAGATTGTTCAGGGCCTTCAGGGGCTTGAGCAGCAGGGCCTTCAGGGGCTTGAGCAGCAGGGCCTTCAGCAGCAGGGCTTTGAGGGTCTTGAGGGCCTGGTGGCTGGTCCACCACAGCAGCAGCAGCAGCAGCAGCTTCAGAGTCAGTGCCAGGGGGTGGGGATGTAGTTCTGTCCTTCTTCACCTTGCAGGGCTTGAACAAGCAGGAACGGACTTCTCTTTTTGCCTTGACTGATGAACCATGGTGGTCCTGCGTGTTCCTGCAAGATGTATCTGGCAGCACGTCTTTCCCCTGTATGCTGACTGCGTGCGTGCTGCATCATTTTATATCCGTGGAGCGGACGCAATTCATACCCCCCGCATGCGCAGTGAACACTTTGCATCCGATATACATCCATGTGGCATCCCCTTTGTTTCCCATAGGTGTCTGTGATGCATCCACTTCATGCGCTATGCATCCGCCCCTTCCGCTATGTGTCCGCTTCCAAATTCTCCCCTGGAACTGCTTCGGAGGTGTCATCCGCTTCCATCCGCTTTCATCCGCTCGGCTTGCAATGAACATCCGTTTAACATCCCCGCTACATACTTCCCACGTCCATTCTTTTCCATTCTGTTTATGCAAATTTTTGCCAATTTTTGGAGCGGATGAAAACAGATGGAGCCACCCCCGAAATTTTGCTCGTCCGGTGTGTCCTTTATGCATACATTTTGCATCCTTTCGCCAGTGGGACCGGGCCTTAAGCAGAGTCAGGCATCCTGACAGGAAGGTCAGGATCTAACTGGAAGATCAGGAAGTGATGTACTTACTCATCTGGTGGATTATTATAACCAACTAAACATCATGGCTGTCTAGACAGAGAAAAAGATTGGCAGAAGTGGTACTAAAATAGTAACTTTAGTGGGTGGCTAAATCCTACCTATGCCCTTGAAGTAAAGCGAACTTGCTAAATTCTATCAAGAGCTTTCTATCCATTTTCCCCTTTAAAAAAGCTGCTTCATATTCATTGGACTACTGGCAATCTACTGTTCTTATTTATGTTATTAATCCTGGAAATAAAAACACTTACAAGGAAACGCACATCTAAGCCGAGATGGCATCTTTCTTTGCAACACCACACATTTTAAACTCTTCTCTTTATTTCATCTTGTGAATGCTACATTATGAGAAGGTTTTTTTTCTAGACTTGATAAAACATGAAAGACAAACAACTTCAAAAATGATGACTATATTACATATTGTTCTTTTCTTTGTCACAATAACAAAATGGAAATGACCCACAGCATGGCTGGAGCCATGGTTTCCAGACAATGTTGTAGAAAGACAGCTGTGGTGGGGCAGGAGTAAGAGTTTTGCGATGCTCTTCTACAGCTTTGTTTATTCTCTCAAGAATTGTGTAAAATTGTGATTCACTGTCTTCTGACAGAGGCTTGGCTTCTGAAGGATCTCTTGTGAGATGAAAAAGTAGAGGAGGATCATGATAGGTGACTCCTTCTCCAGAACATGGACAGTACTTAATGGCATAACAGGCTCCAGATCTTTCAGGTTGGAAAATAGGGCTCATATAATGGGCTTTCCACACATTTCCGCCTGATAAAAAAGAATCTGATATATTAAAATGGAAGCAAACTATGAGCATGTTTTAAACAACCTAGTTTTCCCCTAATATAACTATTTTAATTCTAGATTGGCAACTGAGACACATAATCTTGTTATGTTGCCTGTCAACTGCATTCTCTTTTAAGAAATAAACATGCTACTGTTCCACTCCTTTATTTTTTGTAACACATTAAAGAGGTATTACGTTTACTTGTAATATAGCTCCACTTCTTTTCCTATCCATATTTCTTGCAGATTTTTTTTCTCTGTGATTTCTATATTTCATTACGATGCAAGTGTACTGCAATCAAATACTATGTTGTCATGTTAATTCTTCCAGAATAATAGAAATTTCTGAATTAAGCTCACAGCAATTTTATATTAATTATTCTGACATCAAAATTAATCTTGCCCATGTCTTAGAACTAAAATTAGCCTTTTGAGTTTAATTATGCTTGGTATTACTATTTTTGGTGCTGGTAGCGGTATCAAGAATTTTTAATTCTCAGTACTCTCTGAGAATCTTTAATGTTAAATTCTTGATTAGGCAGTGTGAAGCATATAATTGCCAGTGTTTTCTGGACCAAAATAGTTTTCCAGGTTTCACATGAATGTTAGTTAATGCAGTAAAAATCACTAGGTATTCTACATGATTAAATATTTGCCTTTAAGGTTTTTTTTTCCAAAATGGAAGAGACTCTTACTTTGTTACACATTTTTTCCCTCTGAATAGATGTCCCAGATAAAAGCTAATGTGATTTGATTATGATGGAACATAAATGTTATAAATAAATAAGCAAATAAAGTGGCTAGTTGGAATCATGTAATAACAACAGACTATCTATACTATCATCTGAAATACAAGAAGAAAGAAGCCAGCACCATTTAATATATGGAGGATTTCTCAAAATCAAAGTAACAATTTTTGATTGAACTATAAAGCATAGATATGACTGTTCTTTGTAGAAATTAAAAGAAACTTTGAAATACTGATCCACTATTTCTTCAAAATACTGACATTCCATCATCTTTTAAGAAGTACAGAGTACTATGTCTATTTTTGAATGCATTTTTTTTTAAAAAGAACAATTTATTTTGACATCCCTACATTTGGAAAGGGGCAAAAGTGGATACATTTTGATCCAATTGAAAAATGTCAAATTAAAATACAAACCACCGGTTTGCATCAGTTTTGAGTCATTTCAACACATAACCCTACAAGCTAAAACACCATAAGCTTTTAAGGAAACAGTGCTTGGCCAGATAAATTAGGTTTTGTTTGGAGGAGCCCCTGATACTTACTCTCCTTCTCATACCACCGCACTGAATGTAAGTATATTCCACAGTAATGAAACATAAATTCATGCTCTGAATGCTGAACCAGTCCCTGCAGCAAAGGCATCAAATTCCGGCCATCAATTACCCTAAAAGGACAACAAGCACAGAGTTTAACAGATGGATTTGGACTAATTCAGAAGCTTGCATTAATAACACATAATAAAACATTTGTTAATACACTGCATGAATATAGCTGGACATTGGCTATATATAAATACAGTCAAAATCACTTGAAATTCCAAATAGTTGTACATGTGAATTTTTTGGAGAAAATATATGGAGAATTCTACAGGCAGAAAAGATTCTCTATTTACTTCTGCAATTTCTAAATATTATTGTGATAGATTTGCAGCCTTCATTAAAGTGAACTGGAATTTCTGGTTGGGATGATGTTCTGAGTACAAAATAATATCATTGAGCACAAGTGAACAGACTTTTATGCTATCTTGATTCATTAGTTCTTATGAGTGGGAGAGACTTCATAGCAGAAGAACATCATTTCCTAAGTTCCCCTATGTTATATCAAACAAGGCAGAAGATAGAACAGTTCTTCCTCACCCTGATGCATTTATTAAACATTTTTCTTGTTTGCTTTAAATCATATCAACTAAAAGGATATTTTTGGATTGCTTTCTTCCTGAGATGGGAGTCTTCATAAACTATCAAATATGTGATATAAACTGTTTTTTCTTTTAAAAAAAGAAATATTTGTTTCCTTTCTTATTGCTGCCAATAAGACTCACATACATGTTCATGAAATCATGAAGAGTCAATCTTACTTTTAATGAGATCTTTATATGAGAAGAAGAATACTTAGTTTTCTCTCAAACACTTCCAAAATATTATTTTTCATTATATTGCTATGTAGGTAAGACTGGTAAAACTTTCTACTGGGATTATTTATTCTTTTGGACACTGTAAGTGTATTCCATGGAAAGAATAGCAATTCAGCAATATCAAACAACTTCCTATCCATTCACCTAGCCATCTGGACTTGTATTCCTAAATGTAGAACAAATATATTCTGCTCATGTTACTTTTGATCATGCAACTGTCTTACTCATTTCTGAACATTTATGAAAAATATATTTACTTCTTTAATTTGAACCCCCCCCCAAGTTTTCTCACTGCTTCATCCATTTTTTTTTCTTCTTTTAGAATAAAATCAGCATAGTTGCAGAATGAAAGGAACAGTTTGAAATATTCTGAAAGTCAGTAAATCAGAATCAAAGCAGATCTGTAGCATTACGTACTTTTCACTAGTTTTGGGGATCACCAGGTTTAAGATATTAAGTTCTGTAGCATCCATACCTGTCTTGTGGCACTGTTTCACCAGCCAAGTGAACCAATGTGGAAAAGATGTCCATTAAGCTTGTTGGTACAGCAATCTCTTTGCCCTCTGGCAGCACTCCTGTCCATCTAAATAATCCTGGAACACGGATTCCTCCTTCCCAGCCTCCCATGGCTTTTCCACCTTGAAATAACATACAAAATATTCTCTCTCTCTCTCTTCCACTCCCCTCTCTCCCTCCCTCCCTCTCTGTATGTATGTATGAATTAAATATCTGATCATGGACAAATGAACCCAGAGTTCTCACTCAAGGCACAAATGAGAAGATTATTTTTGCTTGCACACATCATGCAAAGATCTAGCTCTCTGGAGAAGACTAATGCTGGGAAAGATGAAAGTATTCAAAGAACAGGTTGACCAGCAGCAAGACGGATAGACATAGTATGTTGTCCAGAGTCACATCCTATGAAGCTATATAAATTTGATAAATAAATAAATACAATAGTAAAGAGTGCACTTCTGGAATAGATGACATACCAGATTTTAGGGAGAAAATTTATGTGGTTCCTAAGCATTGACAACAATTTAAGGGCCCTCCTCCTCCTTCTTCTTTGTATTAACAGCCTTTCATCTTCTTCCCTCTTGCCAGTCTCTTTTTATTTATTTATTTTATTTCTTTGTCTATTGCTTACAAGGTAATAGGTATAAGTATATACATAGTTATGAATACATGAAATGGGTACATGTAAGAAAAATAAAAGAAACAATAGGACAAGGACAGTAGACATGTTGGTGCGCTTATCTATGCCCCCTTTCCTCTTAGGAAAGGGGTGAGGTCAATAGTAGACAGTTTTTTTATTAGATTTGCAGTTGCTGCTGATTTCTTGATAAGCCTGTATTTGTGAAAGGCTTTGGAAACACAGAGAACTTTCAGCCAAAACTTAGTGCTTCTAACACTTTGCATCTGAGCTAGATTGTAGGGTCAATAGGTCTTATAAACAACAAACCCTTTTAGGACATCAAACTCCTAGAGCAAGAACCCATGAACAGTTATTTAGATTTTCAACTGAAAGGAACTAAGCAGAAAAATAAAGCTAAATTATTTATTTACTGAAATCATCTCTATGGCCATCTATCTTAAAGCAACTTTGGGGAGCTCACAAAAATCATAAAACAATAAGCAAATATTCTGAGTGATAATTATTCCCCTTGGGATGTCCCACAGCAACCCTTATTCCATATTGTTCTCATTGTACTCTTACAATCCCAGCACCACAGTAAAAAATCTAGGTCTTAAAGGGCCTTCCAAAAGGCTAGAAAGGAGGAAATCTGCTGAATCGCTGTGGAGTGCTGGAGCAGGCCCACCCTATCTGATCTAGATATTCTTAGGGAGAAACAGTCCCACAAATGATCAATAAATCAAGCAGATGGTCAGGATGGTATTCATAAGCACATTGAGATCTACATATAACACCGCTTAGTCATGCTTTGTTTTTACCCAGGGGACTTATAATCATTAGGTCTTGCAAAATAGATCTTTCCAGGATAACAACAGCAACATTGTTAACTAAGATGGATCTATATGGGACATCATAGAATTATTATTACAGCTCTTTCTTCAAAGATAAAAGCTTTTGTCCACATTCCTTCCTAATTACCCAAAGAGGGTACTAAAAGGAGAAAATCAAGAAAAACTAAGAGATCTAGAAGATTTAACAATCATATTTTCATTCTGTAGATTGTGCAAGAAACTATGTTCTAACTTGCCTTTTCCAAAGATAACTTCATATTTTCTATTAAATTGATAATTTATTTCACTCCAGCGAAATTTTTTATTTGTAGGAATTAAACTCCCATTTTGCATCTTATGAGAGAAGATGCATGCTTCATTGATCTACTAAATTTTGCTTCACCCAAATTTCAATGTTTTATGTTTAAACTATGTTTCAAGTAACATCATGGCTTTTAAAATGCAAAACAATTTTTTAAGGAAACATATGAAGGTTACTCTCACCTTTGTATATACCATTCCAACCACCTCGTTGAATATTTCCTTCCTGAGCCTCTAAGTGTCCACCATGGTCAGAAGTAAAATATGTCAGAGTACTGTTTCTCAAATTTTCTTTATCAAGAGTATCCAAAATTTTTCCTGTAAAGTGAACATCACTTATGTATCACTAACTTTTAAGCCAGGCAAAATTCTACTTATACCATCTATTTTTGGTGATCTTGATTAGTTTGTGCATTATGCTAATATTGTTACATTATTTCATTAAATTAAAAACTAACTTTTCCTAACAAAATTCCAAGAATTGTGTGGGTAAGAGAGCCTAAGGGCATGTTTTTACTGCTAGATCTTTTAAAAGACCCAAAGTTCAGATTATGAATTTCGTTTCTTTCCAACAATCACTTTTTTCCATACTATTTATCCATACCTTCATTTGTAATTTTAGAAGGCATATTTGACATTAAACAATAAATTGAGGACAGCATAATCCCTGGTGATTTCTATTTAGATACTCTTGTCAGCAGACATAATCCTGTTTGATATTTCAATCAAATTGTTATATTAATGTTTTTAGTTTTAGTCCTGGCATGTTGCAATGAATTGCAAATTGAAGTTTTGAAAGAAGATGCCAAAAAATCCCATAAAATGAACACCTTTGTTATTGCAAATTGTTACTGCTTTTAAAACAAAAGCTCCTGTACATCATTACTGTCAATCATACTATGAACTATGACAGAAGTTTAAAACACTTTCATATTTCAACTTGTATTGATTATTTTTTACTTTACCTTAACCTCATAATGGATTAGAGTATTATACTTTCTTATGGTTAATAGTTGGCAATATTTTTATTGTTTCAGAACCTTGCCAGGAACATTTTGATTTGATTCTATTTTTATTTACCTATATGATTTTATTTTATTTTTAAATTCTATTTTAGCTCATTATCTCATTTTATGTCATTAATTTAATTTCATTAATTTTTATCTGCTTTGTGACACTGGTTTTATTTCAATATCTGATGCAGAATACTTTGATTCTGTGTCGGTCACTTACATTCTTCATGGGGAGTGTGAAAAATGTGTGAAGAATATAAGTGACCGACACAGAATCAAAATGATGATGTCACCTGATGAAAATTCAGACACTTTGGCAACTAGTTCATATTTATGATGGTTTGCAGTGTTGAGGGGTCATGTAAATCACCTTTTACAACCTTCTGACAAGCAAAGTCAATGGGAAAGCCAGATTCACTTCACAACTGTGGCAAGAGAGGTCATAAAATGGGCAAAAATCACTTAACAAATGTTTCAGCAACAGAAATTTTGGGCTCAATAGTGGCCATAAGTCGAGGACTACCTGTAGGCATGTATAGGATTTTAATGTATGCCTACTAACAATAAATATTCATCTCTTTCCCAGAGTGTCCTTGCTGATCACTTTTAACATACTGTATGTTTTTACATAAATATTATATAATTCTTGTTCTTAGTAATAACATAACATTTGAATGTTTTAATTGCTTTTTTATTAATTGTAGTTACACGTATAGACACACAGCTTTGAGGTATCTTTTGATATATATATGACAGCCTAGAAATAAAATCAAGAATATAACGAAGAAGTACCTACCCACCATCCAGTCCATCTCTTCTACATTGTCACCATATAATCCATGATTGCTCTTGCCAATGAATTTTTCTGTAGTAACCAGAGGTGTATGAACATGCAAGAAAGAAACCAAGAGAAGGAATGGACCTTGTTTCTTTCTAAAAAAAAATAAGGAAATTTTGCCTTTAATAATTATTCAATTAAATTATTATTTGGGGGAGGGGCAATTAATACTTTGCAAAATAATTGTTCTATTAGTACTTGATGCTTCAAACCAACCTCCAATAATCCTGTGCTCTTATTTATGAAAGCTCAACATGCTTCCTTGTTCTCTAGTATTTCAAGATTACTTGCTCTTAAGGGGCATTGTATTTGTACTATAGTTCTCAGCTTAGATTCACACAGCCCTTGGTTGAATTTCAAAATATCTTTACAATTAATTGATCCATATTTAGCTAAAAGCTAATGTTAATTTTCTCGATGCTTCAGAAAAACAAGAAAAAGCTGTTAAAAGAAGCAATCAGTGATCAACCTATTTTTTGTTTCAATTTTACTTATCGTTGTACTGTATCCAATAGGTTATCCCTAAAAAAATGAGGCTTTCATTAATAACAGCAATAAGTTGCTTGTAACTTATGAATGCATGGCTTACAGAAGTAGATTATATATGGAACAATTATAATAAATAATAACTATTTCTTATTGAAACTGTTGCATTAATCAATCAATCTATCTACTATCATCTATCTATCTATCTATCTATCTATCTATCTATCTATCTATCTATCCATCCATCCATCCATCCATCCATCCATCCATCCATCTATCTATCTATCTATCTATCATTCATCCCATACACCAAATCTTTATATAATATCTATATTTAAGTGGGGTATCTATATATGGATGAAGCAGACAAACAATTTTAATGTGTTTCTTCTTTTGTTACTAATACTTTTCCTTGTTTTGAATTATTAAATAAAAAATTAACATTTTTCTAGAAAAAAACAACATACCTTTTAATATAGGAAATGGCCTCATTCAGCATAAGAGATGCAGTTCTTTCAACTTTCATTGGCTGCTCTATAATATCATAGTTTCTCATTATAATACACTCCCAATATCTCAAAAAGCCAAATCTTGAATACCAGGAAATGAAGAAGAGGCAGTCAAACAAAGCCAAACAGAAGATGGCTTTCCAACTGAGAGAAACAAGATGAGTTAATTTTGCTGCTACACAGGTCAGCAGAGCAAGGGTAAATATCTGAGTATAAAGCCAGAGTTTCTTCTGCAGTGGCAGACTCAACTCAGAGGGGTGCGAGATTTCACAGTCATTCATTAGTGAAAATGGTACCCCATAAAAATAATCAAATCCATGATTTAATGGATGATGGCAGTAATCGTTACGATATTCACAATTCATACCTTGATGCCACTTTCCTGAAATACATAATAAAAAAACAAGACAAAACAACAAGCAAAGGAGACATGAATATCAGTAACAATAACAAAGACAGGTTTAGTTTAACAATATTTTTTTTATATTTCATAACTCATTTCAAACATTCTATTTTTATAGTATCAGGAGGGAAAATTAGGTACAATTTTATTGTATATATAACATTTTATTTTGCGTGAATGTGTGCATGTTTGTATACAGGTAGTCAATCCTGTATATATACATATATAGCCTGTCCATTCAATTTGTAACCCGAAGATTTGTGGGAGTGACTCTTGTATCTTGAACAAGATCACTCCCTCCTTTTGCCCATGCATTCTCTAATCGAATGCCAGACTTGTTAAATACACATGAGGTATTTCATGATGGGGAAGGACATGGGGGGGGGGGGCTTCTG